>JAIPMN010005289.1:14465-36882 GCA_020650975.1 Apostichopus californicus
TAATTATTTAACCTAGTTGCGTAGCCACAGATCGAGGGCCCGTACCCCAAATGCTTGTTATCTCCTCCACCAAAGCAAATTATGGCAAACATTATTTTCTTGTAAAACTTAGCTCATGCCTGCCCCACCACCTCCCCTAGCTTTAAAAGCATTGCCCCCCCCCATACAGCAGAGGTCTATAGCTATATGCCCCGGCCTTAGTTGACCTAATATTATGTCTTCTTAACCCCCATCCCCTCACACCATCCATTAACGAGCTTTCAAATAAGGTTATTGTCAAACTCAATGCTTACTAACCTCAATTTACGCTGAATTAGTTCTGCTTCTCGAGGAGTGGCTTCCGGCTGTTAAACTTGTCAACTTGTACGCCTTTCAAATATAATCTACTAATTATATCGATGTGTATATATATATTCATTTAGCAAATTTAAATTAGTACCAGTTACTGTTATACTTTTGATAATCTACACTTTGACCAATCCGGTGTTAATAATGATAAGACTAATGATAGAAACGTACGGTATCTTCTTTGTTCCATGGTATAAACAAATAGTAAATATATGTATCGTACTTCTTTCCTCGGAGAAGTATTATTTTATTGTCAATTTTTATTATTATTTTTTTTACTTTAAATTATAAGTCCTTAGTGTTACTTCGGATCCAACCACCTCCATGCCGCCCCGCCCCCACCCACCTGCCTTGCTGCGAAAAAAAAAGAACAAAGGCAAGAATGACATTGAAAATACCTTTATTGGCCTTAATGTCACAGTTAAATTTTACATGTCAGGTTGTTATAATCGATACGGGTTTTATTTGAATTGGTTATCTTAACGTTTCGTTTCTTATTTTCTGTTTCAAAAACTATATTTCAATATTTTTCAGTATCTACAATTATATATTTTGCCTTATTCTTTGGCACAGAAATTACTTTTACTTTTTTCCCCTTTACTTTCACTAAGCCTTGTATCGATCGGAGGCGTAATAGAAAAATAGATAATTATGCTTATATTAACGCATGACATCAGGTATACAATATGTTGGCACACTAAAGTGATATTTACCCTTCAAAGCCACGGTTGTATGCAATGACCGCAAATGAAATCAACAGATTCCGCGTGAGATTTGCAACGTTCATCCAACGGTTGTTGTTTGTCTGACATACGTATAACTGCACATCATACTATGGGCGGCCATTACCGCAAAAACATAATATAAAAATACATTACACCAAAAAATAAATTTTCTCCATCAAAATTAAATTTACTCCATTAAAAATATATTCATTCCATCCCCCCAAAATTTCTTCATGAACAGTTTCATCCATGAAAAAATTAATTTACTCCATCAAATCACATTAAAAATTCATTTACTCCATCAAAGACAAATTTTCACCACCAAAAATAAGTTGACTCGGTCGACACTAAGTTTACCCCTCACGTAATAAATCTACCACGTCCGATATAAACTAATCCCGCATCCCGTCCTCACAAAAAAAACTTACCCCGGAAATAAATCCCGCCCAAAATAAATTTTTCCCGTCCAAAATAAATTTCTCCCGTCCAAAATAATTTTCTCCCGTCCAAAATAATTTTCTCCTGTCCAAAATAAATTCACCACTGACGTCCAATTGAATAGACCACCAACGATGTCAGCGTCCTGTGAGTGCATAGAAAATGGCAGCATCTCGTCTTTCATCTTCAACTTATAACCAACAAAATTTGTTGATTAGTAGAAGCGACAGTTTGAAAACTAACTAACTGATCGTGGATCAGCTGTTATACAATACCGTTTAGATAGTTTATGCCAAGATACTGCTCAGTAAGAATACGAGGCAATACTCCCTGACGGTTTCGTTCAGAGTACAGTTGAAACAAATCGTCCATTTTCTATGGGTATTAGTGCCAGTGACTGGACAGATTTGAGAAACTCATTCTCATCACCAATTTGTCGGAATGGTTTGCCGGGAGGACCATCGTTCATTATTAAACGTGAACAACAATTGGAGTTTTTTACAGGTATAGGCTGGTGCCTAAAGATATCTTGCTCACCAGTGATGCTAGGTATCATAAACACACATTCCAACATTACAATGATTATGATTATTCACTGTGCTTTCTGCCATTAAGTAATCAGAAATATATGCTTACGTTTCCTCTGGTAACCACCACCACTCACTCTCTCGAATGCATGACTTGTGAAAGTACATGTTAACCCCTATTTGATCAATTTAATGGCATAAAATTGTGCTTTTCTGATATAGGTTAAGCAATTAGAGAAACTTGGACCATATGTTGGGTGTGTCATTCAAGAACTTCAGGTTTATATGATGTCGCTATCATATTTCTTGGTTAATTAGATAACAATTTGCACAAACAATCAGTTTTTTTACGGAAGCTTAAAAGTGCCATCAACAAAAGAAAAACTTTGCCCCATAAGTTGACAGTTTTCAGTAAATTGTTTAGATAACAAGATAATATCTTATCAAAAATCAGAAAAAAATGTTGGATTGCTCAGTTGCTTTAACTGAGCAATTGAACAATTTTCTGCAAAATGTTTAATTGGCAGCTTAACATATCTTGTCAATTCAACATTTTTCTGCAAATTGCAACTGTTCACTTCATTCCATCTGAGCAATTGAACAATTTTGGCACTTTTAAACTTCCGTAGTCTTTGGAGTATAGCGGACGAATAAAGGACACAACAAAAGTAAAGTAAGATTTCCTGAAAAATATTACTATTTTAGAGAGTTCCAAACTATGAAATATTCAGCTATAGGTGAACATGGTATGCAGTAGTGTATACTTGAGTAAAATTTAAAGTAAGAATCTCACTGAGAGAAAGCTTGAGTAACTATGTCAAGAAAGCTTCCATGCATGGACCATGCATCCAATTATACTCCCCCGACAAACAAAGCATGTTATTATACTCCTATTATTTCATCCAGAGTGCTTATAATAACACACTTTCAGAATTTATAGACTGAATTTGACCATATTTGAAAATCGGTCAAATTTGGGGCCAATACAATATACCTTTAAGCTTACTGAAATGTTTGAATTGAAATAAATAAACTGTAGGCATGTGTCTAAAGAGTTGAGATGTGCATGTTTTCTTGTCTCTGCATGCCAGCTTGATATTGAAGCTTTTTGTCTTCATTTTGTGGTTGTTGTTGTTATTTATTGTTCGTCATTTCTTATTAGTTGATGTGTCTATAGTGATTGGCTTATTGCCTAACTTGAACGTTAGTCCTTTAAAATCTACAAATTTGAAGTTTTAAAACATTTACTTTCTACGTCTAACCTATGACCGCAAAGATAATAAAAATGCAAAGGCCAATTTTGTTTAGGAATAGGCAATACTCGCTCTTGCTCCTCCGCGCTGAAAGGCCCAAATATCTGATTTGCAGATATGGCCAGGGCTGGTCTTGAAAATTGAGTGGCTGGTCTGCAAAATGTGTTAGGTCTACCACTGATACTATATGGCTAGCAGGCCCAGTACTAGTACTTGGCATGTCAGTGGCTGTCTGTATTTGACCGGCTCTAGGCCCAGCGACGAAACTATGCGCGCGGCTACTGGTCGAGGCAAATCCTGGTTGCTAAAAATGGCCCTGTGCACGATGTCAATAGCAGACTGTAAGTGGGACAACATTGCCAGCTGGCAATAATCTTGCACAGTCTGTTGTGAATTTGATCATGATCCATGTTGCCGATTCGCAGCCCTAAGACCCAACATGCAAATTCTTACTTCATTAATTAAATACGAATGTGGTACGCATGCTTGTCGGACGTCAGAAATCGGGTGTGTACCGCGCCGAAAATGTACATTTCACAGCGCAGTGACAGCTTCGTCTACTCAGAACGGAAGCTCTGTGGTTAAGCATTCGCCTATATACTAACCGACAAATTTCATTGGATAGAAGTTGAAGATGAAAGACGAGATGCAGCCATTTTGTATACATCCACTACCTGTATCAGCCAACTTTTCTTTGCCAAATGGGCTGGGACGATCCTTACTATGAGCGATTCGTTCCTGTGAATTGCGCATGTGTGTGATCAGGGGCGTAGCGAGGAATTCGCCAAGGGAGGGGCGAAGTCTGTAGGCAAACTATGTAAGCGTAGTGCCACCATGAGTTGGCGCGAAGCGACCAAAACATTTTTGGCCGAAAATGCTTCCCAGATCGCTGCAAATGGCACTTCCCAGGCCTTGTAAGTTGCATCTAAGCATATCTTATTTTGAAATTGCTAGCGATATCATAACTATTTTTTTTAAATGCTCAAGAGGGGGAGGCCGGGTCGCCCCCTTCGCCCCCCCCCCTCTTCCTTGGCTACGCGCCTGTGTGTGATGCATTCCTCCTGTGATCGCGCCGGCCTCTGTGAAGCGTATGTATAACCGGAAATATAACAGCCATAGCATTTGCCTATTTTTATGTAGCGAGACTCGATCGTATCGCGCGCTGAGCAGATTCTACATTACCTGTTGCTGCCACTCGCCTCAGCAAAAACAAAACTGGTCGCTTGACATCGCTGGCAAATAGCCAAGTCTGTGGTCATTCAACTGAAGGTCAGTCGTGAATTCATTTTTGACGTAGGAATTAATGAAATTTATTTTTGACGGTATTAAGTTCCGGTGTAATTTTTTTGTTGGGACGGGATGCGGGATGAGTTTATATACGGGGTGCATTTAAAGCAGCATTTTGCGTTTTGTCGCCGTTATCCACTTTTTTTTGACAAGTCCTTCGAGTTTTTTAAATATATCAATCACAAAACAGCAAACTAGGATATTAGCCAAGTTTTTCCCTGCCAAAAGCGTTACTTGGCGAGTAATCAAGGACATTTGCAGATAGTGAGAAAAGTGTCCTCCGACAAATTACACATTTAATATTAATCGCATACAGTTCCCACAACCCACTAGTTTGAATTCAACCAATGAGAGATGCAAGTTTAGTTATGAGCCGTTGCTAAAATAGATTCAAAACGTCGAGTTGGTAACTTGGTACAACCAGCGAGCTGGACTCTAACAGCTGCCTGGTACAACTCACTGATCTGTACACTAACTAGTGTACAGATCAGTGGTACAACTGCCATAGACAATCTACACAAATCAAGCATGGTGCTGTATTACGTATTACGTATTACGTATTGACCAATGATGTTCGTAGCTTTTAAATATTCATATTATGGGCGAGGTTTATTTGGATCCCAAAGTTGAAAGTTGTACAATTTCGACTTTTCGGCCACCATTTGAAGTAAGATTTGAATAGATAAGCTAGTTATGTATGTCGTTATGGCATCGTGGAATCAGTGAGGTTGAGAAAAACCAGAGGAAAGGACGCAAAATGCTGCTTTAATACGTGCTGGGCAACAGACTTACTGTCGTCGACAGAGTAATCTATTTTGATGATGAAAATCTATTATTGATGGAGTTAATTAATTTTTGATGTGATTTAGTCAATTTATTTTTGATGGAGTAAATTAATTTTTGATTGGAGACAATTTATTTTTGATGTAATTTATTTTTATATTTTGTGTTTGCGGAGTAACGGCCGCCCATAACAGCCAGCACAGTTATAGGATGTATAATTGCTAGCAGATTCCAATGCTGTATACATGATCAAAACAAAATATAATTATTTAACCTAGTTGCGTAGCCACAGATCGAGGGCCCGTACCCCAAATGCTTGTTATCTCCTCCACCAAAGCAAATTATGGCAAACATTATTTTCTTGTAAAACTTAGCTCATGCCTGCCCCACCACCTCCCCTAGCTTTAAAAGCATTGCCCCCCCCCCCCATACAGCAGAGGTCTATAGCTATATGCCCCGGCCTTAGTTGACCTAATATTATGTCTTCTTAACCCCCACCCCCTCACACCATCCATTAACGAGCTTTCAAAAAAGGTTATTTTCAAACTCAATGCTTACTTACCTCAATTTGCGCTGAATTAGTTCTGCTTCTCGATTAGTGGCTTCCGGCTATTAAACTTGTCAACTTGTACGCCTTTCAAATATAATCTACTAATTATATCGATATGTATATATATATTCAGCAAATTTAAATTAGTACCAGTTACTGTTATACTTTTGATAATCTATTTATGACTAATCCGGTGTTAATTATGATAAGCCTAATTATTACAACGTATGGTATCTTTTTGGTTCCATGGTATAATCAAATAATTAATATATGTACTTCTTTCCTCGGAGAAGTATTCTTTCATTGTCAAACTCAAACCATGTCGACTATTGCTCAAATTAACCATATTATTTCTTTTTTGCTTTAAAGTTCTTTGGTACAGAAATTACTTTTACTTTTCCCCCCTTACTTTCACTAAGCCTTGTATCGATCGAAGGCGTAATAGAAAAAATAGATTATTATGCTTATATTAACGAATGACATCAGATACAATACGTTGGCACACTGAAGTGATATGTACCCCTCCAAAGCCACGGTTGTATGCAATGACCGCAAATGAATTAAACAGATTCCGCGTGAGATTTGCAACGTACATCCCACGCACGGCTCGCGTATTTTTTTTTTCCCAGGACGAACGTGGGCATCGGCCAATCAAATCCCTGGGTTCCAAACATGTGACGCTTTTTCAAAAAACATGTTCTGAATCTTTTTTCCTAGTTTTGACCCCAGATTATGAACGACAATCCTTCATTTTCATGGAAAATGGATCCCTAACCCACTTTCTAAACCCTAACCCTGATTTCAAACGAATTTGTAAATTCCTGAAAAACCTGAAACCCACGTTCGTCCTGGGAAAAAAAAATACGCGCACGGCTCTTGTTTTTCTGACTAACGTTTAACTGTACAGCCAGCACATTTAGAGGATATATAATTGCTAGCAGATACCAAAGGTGAATGATCAAAACAATTTCCGAGACTGCAGAAAATATTTGCCAAGTTTCCACCCAAGGCAACCCCTGTTAGTCGTTCATTTAGCAAGTCACTAACCTCCCCCACCATTCCATGCCTTAAAGTGGGGGGGGGGGCGAGGGGGTTGCTTCATGTTACCCAAATCCAAACTCAAAACCCACCTTTTCCGGCTGCATTTCTACGACACATAAATATATCTTTCATATTTATGGCTGTTTTAGTGTCACCATTTTTTACATAACTGAATTCCATTGCAGTATTTGTGCAATATATATTTGCTACGTGTTTTATGTTATTATTGATTCTGTATATTGTAAAATATTTATATAGTTATTTTAGTAGTTTTTCACATATTTGATGTAGTTTTACACTGTATTTTTAACATTTCCTCTACTTAACATTGTGTAATTTTATCTTTGTTTAAGTGTATTGGTTTTGTATTTTTGTTTTTCGACTTTGTTTTTATGTATTATGTTTTGTAAAGCGCTTTGAAGCCTTTGCATATTGCGCTATATAAGTTGCATATTATTAGTATTATTATTATTATTTATTACCCGCCTTTGTTTTATTCTGTTCGACATTGACAACCTAAGTACATGTGAATTAAAACAATCAGAATGCTAGGTTTCATTTTCATTATCTTTCAAACTTTAACTCTTCAGACAGTGATAGAAAAATCATTCTTTGAGTGGGTCCTTTGCACTTTTAACATCCCAAAGAGTAGAAGAAAGAGAAGGGGGGGGGGTGGATAATAGTTTATATATGACAAAACACAAACTAATTAAAACATTCAAAAATTACATGGTATGTAGCATTTTATTTACAGTAAAAGAAAAAGATAAGAGATCACACAGATATGTTATATTACTCTTCTATTGAAATAAGAGATAAACACTCGGCAGCATTTAACATATTAAATATTCAATTGTTCAAGAAAACAGACAGATTTGAGGGCTGGTAAATCGTTTTCTTTTCATATCTATTAAATAGCTCAAGATTTTCATCTTGAACATATGCTAAATAACTGGGATGTTCTTACTATGCTAAACTGATGATGATGATGTCAGTTCTTCAGTGAAGGCCTTCATGTTTATTCATTCTTTCAATTCTTTTAGAAGTACAATCAGTATGACATAAGCATTTTGAAACCAATTTAACTGGACTTTCAACATTGTCCATATTTGAGAGAATTAATCTGAGTTTTATTTCAGTATATTATCAGGTTTCTTTCATATTTATATGGATATCTCTCAGGATGTTCACTTTTCAAACATAATGATAATTCTTTCTTAGACTTGTATGAATACTACTTCCTCTGAATATCAAGACTCTGGAAGCCTTTACGAACACCAAATCGTTTCGATATGCTCCTTTTCCGAATCGATAAAGTTTGACCAAAGATTTCACAGTCCTGATTTGAAAGTTTCGTACTGCTCAGAAAATGCTTGTGGTACTTTAGCTAGGACATCTGTTGTGGACATGCTTCTCTTGTGCTCTGCAAAGGCGAGATGAGAACTTCTCTTGGTCAAGAGGCAAGCAGCATAGGCAGCACATGAGGGTGGTCCAAAGGAGGACAAAATGTAACTGAAATGAATGCATAGGGAGAGAACACATTGTTTGAAAGTCTGAAAAGATAAGAGCAATTACTACAATTTTCAAACATCTCCTCTTAGACACTCAACTCATCTGTCCCAATCACCAGCCAACTTGTCAACTCACCTATCCACAAACATACCTACCTACACAACCACCCACCCATCCATCCATTCATTCATTCATCCGTTCCTTCATGCATTTCATTCACGCAGTTCATTCATCTATCTATTCATTCATTTATTCTTTCAATTCATGTGCTTTTCTCTGCGGAAAAGTTATGTATCAGATATTCGAGTGAGGGGTCTCTACTAGTCAAAGAACTCACTCTACTGGAAAGAAACATACTTGCAATATTAATTAGTATTTTTATATTATTATTATCAACTGATGATAGTACTAATTACTACTAATTATGTCATGGACAAGAGAACCATGTGTCCATTAGAAGAAATGTCAACAATTGCAACATATCTATAGTGGATTTCTCAAGCACTAGTTCCACCATAATAACGTATAACAATCTGTCGCATAAACCATAAGAAGTTATTCACTGATGACAAAACTGAGTGACCAAACATATATATTTTACTTTCGCATGTTCAGGTTCTTTCCTTTCGCATGACTTTTATAACAGACGGACAGACACATTATTAAGTAACATAATGATGCACATTTATGCAAAGTTATGAAATGACAAACTTTTTCATTGAAATGCAAGACAACCACTGACAGATCAACAGATTCATACAGCTTTTGTTTTTATGAATATTTACGGCTTCATCTCATGATGGGTCAACTTTGTCTCTCTTTTATCCCCCTTTTATTGGGTTGTTGCTAGTTTGCTATAACCTGATTTCATCACAGCAAATAAAACGTTCCATTTCATACATTGATTTATTTACCAGGGTGGAGCCTTTTTGTCTGGAAATAAAAACGAAATGCATCAAGAAACACAATGCCTGAAATACATCCAGAGTATTCCCCAGTTGAAAAGAATTGCAACAAGAGAATCGATAGTAAAACCAAACTAATCCTATCAAACTTGTCAATATCAACAACAATATGAATCTTTGATTAAGAGGTTAATAATACAGCCTTACAGGCCCCGCCCATATGTATTGTTTTATGGGATTTATGTTGCTGGTTGATGATACAGTGTCAACAATTTAAATGACCAGTACTTTCAGTTTCTTATAAGGATCCACAAAATGGAGTGTTAGCTCAGTGGTTATCGCCGGTGCCTTTCAATCATAAGGTCCCCGGTTCGAGTCACTCCCAGATTAATGTATGTCGTCCAGTTACAGAGTTGTTGACAATTGAATGTAAGAGACTGACTTCGGTCAGCTTGCGGCTTTGATAAGCCAATGAGGCTTCTTCGCGAGTTCCTGCTTGCAGGAGGATCTAATATACATACATACATACATATATACAAAATGATATATACACTTGCTACAATTTTGATACTATCTGACAAAACTGAACACAAAAGTTGGAAACGTTTAGAGTCTTGTACAAGGTAAAGGCATTCTCAAACACCTTTATAACCACTGGCTTGTGATCATTGGTAAGTTGTAACATCTACACAACGAAGTATGAACAATTCAAACAGACATTACCAGTGCACTACAGTGTGCAACATCTATGTGTCCCCTCGGGGTCTTCCCACAGGGGGCACGTAACTACATTTTACAGGTTACCCTCGTATGTCCCTAATGGAGGCAATGGAGATGAAGTGCCCTGCCCAAGGACACAACATTATGATCTGGCCAAGACAGAAATATGCAAATTTTAGATCACAAGTCCATTGCCTTTTAACCTAATTGAACACGATGCTCTCTCATAACAATGCAAATTTTCATATCAGAAAAGGGAGAACAATTATTTTCGTTTTGCTTTCTGCCAGTGAGATTAAGACTGGTGTTCAAAACTGTCTAGGCAACAAAGGTTCAGAACAGTTAAGCTTATGAATAATACTCACCAGTTCATGTCAATTTTTATGAATATGTATGGAGAGTGTGTTTAGTTTTATCAACTTTATTTGCAACCATATTTTGAGAAAATAAAGTTTCTTTGATCAACTAACTTACTCATTTGTCTGATTAGCCTGTGAAGAAGCTTGGTGAGCCCAAAAGTTGAATACCCCCATGGTTCCAGATAGAATGTCACCTTGCCCTCCACAACGCCTTGGACTTCCTTTTGAAGCACAAACAATCACTGAAAACGAACAGTATTTAAATTTAACTTCAATTACCAAAGATTCATAAAATAACAATAATGCTGACGTATCATTAAGGGGATCAAGAGTTATTCACAGCACACCTTGAATATTCCCCAGCATAGGATCCCTGGTTTAAATCCTTTTTCTTTTCTTTTGTCAGCAAGCAAATCAAAAACAGAAAACTGTCTTGGGAGTAATAATAAAAAAAATATATTGAAAAGCAAAGGGATTAGTGGCTACAATGGGATTTGAAGCCAAAGAAATAAACAGCTAGTAATCCTTAGGTGATCAGTTCAGAGCCTTTTCTCCCACCCCCACCGACCCACCCTTTTTTTGTAATCCCTTCCACAGACAGTAACTTTGTTGCTCTTTCAAGAATTTTCTGTAACTTTCTGTTTATAACTTGTGTAGTATTGGGTAGTATTATAATGATAAAGGCGTAAGAATGTTACAACAAAAAAAACCTAAAAATGGTAATCCATATCCCCTCTAATCCCCTCAAGCAGAAAGGAAATGAAAGCAGCAAGATGCAGTCACCACTCTGACTGTAGATAGAGTAGCTTGCATACCATTTCGCCCATCAGAGATGATATCCTCCATTCCTTTCAGACAAACTGTGACGTTTCCTAAAGCTTTGCTGAGTTCCTGTACGTTGACTACGGCATTAGATGGATCAGGATCTCTTCCTATCTGTGGATCGAGATGTAGAGCATTTTAAAAGTCTCTTCGAATCTGATATTTAGTAGAACCGACTAGGGCCAGTGGCGTAGCTAGGGTTTCGGGGAACCCTGGTTTGAAAGTGAAAGCCCTTCTCCCTATAAACCGTAGACTAAAATTTCATCTAAACGGCACTTGATGCAAAGCCATTAATGTAATCTAAGTGAAAAGGCACCATGATTGATCTGGTAGTGAACTGGGCAATGAATTTGTCAGCTACGACCAGTTATCGATAAAATAAAACAGTCTCAGACATAAGCATTTTGGTACTCATGAAATTATTCATGCAAAAGCATGACTGGCAGTTGTGATCTGTTGGCTCGAAAGTTCGGACCAACCCTTTGGAGGCCCAGCTTGGACATTGGGGGCCCTGGTTCAATGAACTTTCTAGTACTTCTCATCTGATTAGGGCCTCAGACAACTTAAACTGTGGTCTTATTCTAGAAATGAGAGTTTAAAGGTAGCCATTGTTTGTCAAAATCAATCCTTCCTTATGATAGGAAATTGTTCACGATGAGTGGTCTGTGATGTCATCATGGCGAATGTTCTTCTATATTTTCACTTTGTTTTTTAAAATATCCTTCTCGATTTCTCCTGGAAACCTGTTACACTGGTCAGATGGCTTACTCTTGGTTCAAGACCATGATTCAGATGCACATGTTTGGTAAGAAATGTTACTGTTGCTCTGTGAACTAATGACTTTTATATCGTAAAGAAACAAAGAAAATTTTCAACTCAGTTGCCATGGTGATGTAACTCACTCTGTTGTCGCCAGATCCATACATTCATGAAAATAAACATATATTTATATATATATACTTATATATGTATTAGATGTAACATTCATACCATTTTCCTATAAAGATGCTTGAATTCGACAATATTTGGAGTTAAAATGGCAGACTGGTACCCCTGTATCATGTCCGGACTTTGCGTTAACAAAAAGAGACCATCCTGTAATGAAAGAACAGAATTTGATTATTTCAATTGCTCCCAACAGGAGTTACAAACACTCTAATTTTGAAATTTTACTACACCATTGCTATTGTCAAAAGTACTCTACGACTTGAAATGGTGGTGGAAGTGATATCACATCATTCCACATTGACAATATTTAGCAAAATAATTAGAATAATATCGTTGCATCTTGAGCAGGACAGGCACTGGAAAAAACTATGATAGATGGAAGAGATAATATATTAAAGCCTATATCATCTTTGCTCTTTCAATTTTTGAATAAATGAGTACTTTAGAAATAAGGATATAAATGTTTGAAATGTTTATAAAACAGATGCCCTCCTAGAAGAAACTGTTTTTTCTGCGGTTTGATCGGGCCACAGTGGAGAAGCTGACATTATGATTTATGAATAGACTAAAGGATGAATGAAAATGATGAAAATAAAAGTATTGAACATATAAAGTCGTTTTTAAGAAACAGAAACGTTCAAAAGATGAGAATAGTGTAAGAGATGCATTCAAATTTTGGAGTCGATCCTGCTTATCTCAAAACAACTTTGGTTTATTCACAATCTTTCTGACTTGATACAGGATAGATTGCTCTTTTTCAGCAAAAGAAAATCCTACTTACCGCATCAATTACAGTAGGAATGTTAGAAGCCTTGATTAAACCTATTAGCTCCTGAAAACAAGGAAAATAAAGAGAGAGTGACATAAACATGATTATAAAAGTATTAAAGCTATGACTCTGCAAATGGGCTGAACTAAAGTTAAGGGGGATGGCTGATTTTAACAGGAGACAATAAAAGATTTAATAAACATGCTTTATTTTTTCATATCTTCTTCCCAGTTGAAGTCACTTATTCAAGTAACATAACATCAGAAGCATGTTTTTGACCAATAACATAACTTAGGAACATTTACCACAAAGATTCACATAACTGGTACAGCTTTTCTATTTGTGTGTGTGTCCTGAGGGTTTTAATTTTTTGACAAGATTTGATGCAGAAATTCTAGAAATATGCATTATATTCTTTTGAATGTCAAAAACGTCTAAAAAGAAAATGAAAATTTTGCCTCCTGAGGCCAGTATCCAGCTATCAGTTATCATTTTACCTCTTGAGGTTAATACCCAACTATCTGCAGCATTCTCCTTCTTGATTGAGGCCTATATACCCAACTATCTTTACCTTCACTGTTTGTAAAATCTTGTCATCTCTGCCTAGACCTGGTCCAATAACAATGCCATGCATTCTTGGTAACCACTTCTGTATAGCTGCCACAGAGTCTGAAACATCCCTGGTAAGCAAAGAATTCAAGAAGGATATCGCAATTTAAAAAAAAATAAAAAATAGAAATTGTGGGTATTACGAGAAAATAGAACTTATCCTCAGCTCGCCTGAAATTGATTTCAGCAGGTACAAACCAATGTATTCATACTTTGATTGAGAAAAATAAGGAATATGATAGTAAAGGATCCTATGCCCAGGTGACAATGTAAGTACTGTACATGGCAGCCATTTTGCATTTTGTGTTGTGTTTTAAACTTGTGTATACATCATCATAGTGACTGTACCAAGTCATTTTTACAAATATATATAACTGGATCTTCATCTCTTTAACTAAAAGATTAATCTGCTGCATTAAAAAGCTTTTTCCTCATCCACCATAATTGCTTTTCAGTCCAACTGAGAAAATTTTATGCGTCATGATTTTCAGAAAATGTTTATTTTTTTATTTGCAAACTATCCTCCACTCATCCATAGGGATGTCATTTTGGCGGTATGAACGTTTCTTGACGATTAAATATGATACCATCAGATTTTGGCAAATTCTGCACAAAATTGAAATATCTTTCCATTATTACCAGATCCACCTACCAGGGCTCTATTGTTTTGTCTGGCTTGGGTCAATTCTAATTAATGCATGTGCACTCTAGTCTTTACGACTTAAGATTAATAAGAGAATATCTTACAGCTCTGGATGGACGATCAAGTCTGGACTATAAGATTTAATAACTGGTGCTGCACCCTCTGTACAGAATACATGAGATAAGTCACAGCCCTTTTGAAGAAAGGAAGAAAATTGACTTGACAAAGGTCGACGCAAGACTTCAAGAAGTGCTCAAAATTCAGCTGAAAAGTTTTCATGGGACTAGGTAGCAAAATATTTGGCAGTGATCAAGATAGGGAGTATTTAAGTCTGGCATTGATATGCAGCTGCTCTGTATAATTAAAAGATCCTTAATTATGTAACTAATTCTTTGCAATCAGCACACTTAAGTGCACTTAAGTGATTATGGCAATTTTTCTTAAGAAGAAGGGAGGCGGTGCATTCTGAAGAAATTTCAGAGTAACTCTTCTTTTCTGAAATATTGTGCTTGTAAATTGCTATGAGATCATAAGAAATGTATGTAAAAAACGTTTAGCTTCAGGTGGATTTGCACCCGGGACCCACAGCCAATCTCAGTTTACCTACTTATCAGAGATACTCTTCTAGTCCTAATGGCACAGTAGTGTAGGTGGATACAATATTTCTGATAGGAGGTATATTGCTATTGCTTGGTCCAGTATTGTCACAATTTATGATAATTTAGTTGTTAATTCTTACTTGACTTCAGGTCCTACTTCACATTCTTCACAACATTTTTCTCTGTGGTTAGCAAAAAAAAATGCCACACTTGAAGCATTTTACCCTTTTCAGTTATTTTTTGTTTTCTTTTACTCAATTTTCATATTGAATAATTTTAAATAACTTAGAAAAACTTTCAGACCCTCCAGGAAGACATAGTTTTAATTACTAAATTTGACATGTTAACACATGGGGCCAATACTGGTGACCTTTGAACTCACCACTCTGTAAGCTGACATTGCTGCAAAGTAAGGTGCTCCAGTATATTCTTTACATCCTCCTATCACAGCAATCCTTCCATCTTGTCCTTTGTGCTTGTCATATGTCAGAGGAGGGACTATATTTCTGATCATGGCCAACAGTTCATTTCCATGAGAACTGTTGGTAATTGTACTACCAGAAGTTGAAAAATCTGAAATTAAACAGTCTCCAATGCAGTGGCTATAGTTTAATACAAAGGATTTTTTAGGATTGGGGGTAGAAAGGGAGAGGAAGTGAGGTGTGGGGGAGGTGAGGGAGAAAGGGAGAGGTGGGATAGAGGAAGCACAAACTTAAAAGCAAACATGTAACAGATGAATCAAACTATCGTGATCAATGTGCTACCGAAGGATAACACCTTCAATAAATTTTATTTTCTCCAAAAACTGTTGTCTAAATATACATAAACGAAGAAAGTAAAACTGACTGGAAGATTATAACCAATTTTTGAAGTACAAAACCTTTGGCTGTTCAGCAACCTAACATAAGTCCTGTGCTCTACCAATTCTATCCTAATCCAGCGTTTAGTTGGTAGCAAAGCTCAACATTGTTGTGTTGGAAGTGTCTGTCAGAAGGTACACAAAAACCTGGATTGCTCTTGAAATCTCTTCCCTAATATTCTCTGTGTTATATCTAATGTAGATGGCCTGGGTTGTGATCCATGGTTACACAATATGCAAAGAATTACAGGTTAGCTGGTATGTCAACACAAAAGAAATGGTTAATATTGGGATGGCCACAACCATCGACTATTTTGACCATTATGAAGTTGTGAAAAGTATTTTTCCGATGAATCAACCCGAATATCGTCCTTTTAACCTAATTTTAAGCTATGCTAACAGTAACATACATGATACAACTTTACAACTAGTTGCATGGCCTAAGCCTTATTGGATAGAGACCATAGAAATTGAAGGAGACACAGTCGTGGAGCAAGCCATTAAGGTAAAAAATGTCGTGACTTTGGTTTCAAATTTTACCTGACATTGTTATTCTGCAAACCTTTTGGTCCGTTGTTAACAATATCCTGAGCCGTGCCGCTAATAAATATCGCATGACTAGGAGTCCAATACAATGTAGGTGAGCTGTCAGTGTTTGGAGGTTAGCAAAGCTATACATAGAATAAGCCTATTACCAAATCCGCTAAATAATATCACATTGCGCAATCTTTAGAACCATGGCATTTTTGTGCACGGTGCATAGTATGGAACGCCAAAAGGACCCTGGGTAGCGTTTGCTGAACAATGTATTGAGCGATTCCGTTTCTCGACTCTTTCGGGTTGTTTCAGTTTGTTAGAAAAGGGACGAATTGCATTATAAGAATGCGGAGAGAGGGGAAAGAGACAGACTAGGCGAAACCGCCATAGTTGTTATGCTATCATTAGGCTAGAATATGCCTAGTGAAGGAAGATGGTCCTATCCGTCCGGGAAACAGGAGTGCCTCGGTTGCGATGCGCAGGCTGTGTACTACAGGTTTAAGGTGACGAGGGCGCCGATTTCTTCATGTCGAGAAAGGCAATAGTTTGTCCGGTGCACCAAAGGCCTCTTGTTGCAAAGCTCCAGTGCCGACAGTTGGCTTACCGGTAGCAATCTACTCCGAAGCTCACCCTCATTAAGTGCCATATACTCTTCTATACATTAGAATATTCCTGAAATATAATGCACGTGACGGACATTTAGCCACTCAATGATTCCATACAAAATAGTTTTATTAAACGACCCCCTCCCCTCTACCATGAGATGATTTCTTCTTCTTACCCCTTTTCCTGAAACATCTTAGTTGTTAAAGTGTAATTTCAATTAAAGTGGTTGCACTATTTGCAACACAAAACTTAATAAAGGAAAACAAAATTTGAATGGCCACAAATAATATGTTACACTGCATTACAAATGTTGTCAAGGACAAATATTCTTGAATGTCATCCAAATGTGATCTATTGTTCATAACAAGTTTAAAGAACAGGTTTTTGTTGAGTTATTAAAATTAATTAATTAAAGGAAGTGGATTAACAGTAACCTAGAGGTATGCACTTAGGAGCACGACGTCGCCATCAATTTAACCTTAGAGGAGCATTTCAGAGATATTAGCATATATTAAAGATGAAATATCTCAAACCAGAAAAGCTAAAGAAACAATGCTACTGATTTTGGTGTTTAGGTCAATTGAGATCAGTCACTTCCTTTATCAAGGAGACTGAGATATGCACCTCCGTGGATTGCTCTCTTGTTCGGGAGTCTATAAAACAAAGACCTAAGATCTAAGACCTGCAAAACTAAGACCCTATTGCAAAACTAAGACCCTACTGCAAAACCGTAAGACCCCACCAACTGCAAATCTAAGACCCTACTGCAAAACTAAGATCCCACCGTCTGCAAAACTAAGACCCTACTGCAAAACTAAGACCCCACCAACTGCAAATCTTAGACCCTACTGCAAAACTAAAACCCCCACCGACTGGAAAACTTAGACCCTACTGCAACACTAAGATTCCACCAACTGCAAAACTAAGACTTCGACTTAATTGACTCTGTCAATTTTAGAACTTGCGTCCACGGGACGCAACATCTTAAAGATGTTTACGTCGGCTCAGTAAAACTTGCGTCTAGGCTGCTGTCCAACATGAAAACCTGCACTTTTAAATACCTCTACAGGAACGCACAATACTTAGTTATAATGACCCGGACAGTATTTGTGTGTATTGTGCGTAAGGGAAGCGTGTAGTGGTTTGCCTATAATATGTACAAAAACATTGAATGATGAAACCTTTAATTAATATACAATAACAAAATGACTGTCAAATTGCGAAGCGAGAAATTTGGCCGTAGACTAGTTACAATATATGCAGGCCTGGACGGCATACAATGCACACTGCTGAACGGTATTCAACCAAAGTGTGTTTTGATTATGTTATTGGCTATATTTATGCTGTGAATTGTGGGAAATCAAGTTAAACGAGTGTCTAGACATATAATGTCGAAATCAAGTAAAACGACTAAAGCTAAACATAATGCCAGGATAAAAATACTGCACTTGTCAACTGATTCAAGTAAACCATTAAACTCTGCGTGCATACAGGGACGTAGCTAAGGCCTGATGATTGGGGGGGGGGGGGTGTGGGTGTAGTGGCTGAAATTCCAACCGGATGGGTTTTGGAGCCAGAAAATTCCGACTGCTGCCTTGTATCCCACCCCCCGCACTAATAGTTAACGATAATCAGTGTTAGTCAGACACCCCATCTTTCGCGACTGCATTTTTGTTCCGAACTTTTTTTCGATACATTGGTACCGTATGGGGCAAAGTTTTTGCTTATGTTGATGGCCCTTTAAAACTTCCGTAGATTTGCATTGAGTGTTTTAATTGTATACCATAGAGACAATGTATATCCCAACGAAGTAGCCAGGAATTTGAAAGGGGGAGCACTTTTTGCGATTGATATGGGGGAGGGTCTAAGGGGAGGGGGTGTTGAGATATTTTTGAACAATTGAAGGTCCTCAGATGCGATCTGGTGCAATTTGTTGCCAGTTTCATCATTATCATATGATCATATTATCAACAGATTTTGTTTCAAAGTTTGAATTCTTTTACATGTTCTTTTACGTAATATATCAGAAAGACAAACATAGTGCTCGCTTACAATTTTTCCAGAAGGATGATTCTTGTTTATTGTCCAATGTCTGGACTTTAATATATTTGACGAACTTAACTGATGGACAATATAAACTTTCATATTTTGTAACACAGCCAGATTTGCAGTGGCCTAAAAAAATATCGTTATCGCCGTGTATTAGCAGTGTAATAATTATTTATAGGAATTGCGTATCACGTACGATTGCTAGCTTAGCTTCATAACATGCTGTTCGTGCAACAACTTAGGAAGAATCATAGAAAGGATGAGAACGCACGTTGTCGTCGTTGTTGTGCATACGGTTCGTGACACTCCATCGAGTGCGGTTAGGTAGGCAATATGTATTTTATTATGCAGTGGCCAACTGTATATGTTTGATATAGGCTATAGGCTTAATTTAGCTAATTGCATCTGCCAAACTAAGTAAGTAGTTGAATCAGTAGGCCTGAATGTTATTACGATTATAATCGACTCAAATCGAGTTAACGGAGCTGACGAGTATTCAAGATCAAAAGAGCACTGACAAAATACCATGCTAAAAAACAACTTTTTTTCAACATTTTTTCGACACTCAAAGGGGGGGGGGGGAGCAGTCGCTCCCCTGCTCCCCCTGGCTGCGTCCCTGGTATATCCTGAACTTACTTGAAGCTAGCGAACAGGGTCGTTCCACCCAATAGCAAAATTAATACATAAATTATCCGAATTGAAGCTGGCGAACGTTGTATTTTTTTTTTAGAGTATTCAAAATCATACGAAGTTTTGTATGGTGGAGTATAAGGATCGCGAGATACAATTTCTCAATATGACGAGGAAAACGTGGTAAATATGACTGATTAAAGGTCAATTTTGATCGAAAATTTTATGTCACTCACATATTACAAAAACATGAAAATAAGAGTGCGACAGTCTGAAAAATTAGAGTGCGACAGTCGGAAATTCCGAATTGAAGCTGGCGACAGTCGGAAATTCCGACAGTCGGAAATTCCGACTGTCGCACTCAAATTTTCCAACTATCGTCATTTTTACCAAGATTGGGGGGGGGGATGAGACACCCCCACCCCCCCCCCTCTAGCGACGTCCCTGCGTGCATATCCCATGAATGTCTGAAATCAAGTAAAACACATAATGCCAGCATAAATATACTGCCTTGTCAACTGATTTTTAAGTAAGATAATGCCAGCAAAAAAATACTGCATGCACTTTTCAACTAATTTCATTGAACCATTAAAGGCATAACGAACTGGCAGAGATCATATTTAAAAAATATAATTAAAAAACACTCTCCTGACATTTTTTGTACAAACAGGGTGGTACTAAATCTCTTGTAAAACAAATAATCAGATTTTTTCAACATGATACTTTTGAGATTATTAGCTGTCAAAGATGACCTCGTTTTGTACAGAGCAACTTTACAACTTCCTTAATTATTATTGAGAAAAGCTAAAACCCTGAAATTTGGTAAGTTGTACAAACTGTATGTTTATAATTAAAGTAAGAGTGACCCTCACAGTTCTCACATGATTATGTTGTAAAGAAAATAACAACCTTTCCTTATGCTGAATCGCAGAACAAAATAGCAACTTCAGAGCTGCACAACTTGCAAACATATAATTTACAGGAAGTATCCTGAAGCAAACGTTTAGGAGCAATTTCTCACTTGAAATTGCACATTGTTTCTCACAACAAATATACCAAAATTTATTAGTTTACATTTCAGAAACAAAAATATTGTCGCATAGCTACCTACTGTTTAACCACAGATGATTTAGTATAGCTTTAAAACATGGTCCAAACAATACAAGAAAGACCTTGTTGGCATTAAAATGGAGTGAAGACTCGCGCACAAAGAAACGTCTGATGCCGGTCATCTGACCTAGTTTCGAATGCGGTGTAATATAATTGTTAGACACCACCATCGATCCCAAAATACACACATGCACAGCTTGCTACCGTCGGTAATTAGACACTAGTGTACAATCAATACACACAGCTGTGGTCAATACCCACAGCACAGTGTACATAGCAGCGTGGACATCTCAGGTCTAGATAAAAGAAAACAAGGTATCACGTTTTATTGTCTGCATTTTGTAGCGGCACGCGGTTTGGGGCGAGTCTTCAATGCCTTTAATTCTCACGACAAAGGCCTTCTGTAGCCTGCATTTCAAGGACATTTTTTACAATTTACACCACCAGTATTTCACTGTTAAATATTCCAACCATCAACCACCAATTACTTATTTATTGCCACACAAGCTTGGGATCAGTGCAAGTCTCCCCTCTATTCATGTATTAATTATCAAAGGAGTTATTAGTTTCCATGGTTACCCTCAGTTAACCCTCATGCTTGCATGACCTATGATTCCATTATCTATCGTCACAGGGACATTGTGTCATTTATGTCTTCACTTCTGAAGATCTATACCAAATTGTAATGACCTCTTTATCCTTAAAGGTATGCTGTATTTGCCCCAAATATGCTAGATATTCAAATAAACTGTTTTTATTACAACCTTCGAGGAAGTATTCCTCATTGGGACATTCAGTCATCCTGTGTGTCCCTTAACAATGTCTGAGAACAATTTGGAAAGTAAAGACCTCAAGGAAAGTACTTTTTGAAAACTTTTAGCAATTATAGCGTGCTATATATAATTTGGGGTCTATACTGACTACCTTTAAATCTTATTTAAATTTTAGCGTGACAAAACAGCCCAAGTTAGTGTGAGGGAAAGCATCCCCATACATATAGACCTCTTTGAAAATATCAATTTCAGGATTAATAATTGTATTGGGCATACTGCCACACAGCTTCCATTCAGCTGATCATTATGACACATTCGTTGCACTTTGAGATGAGGACTTGGAAGTAATATAGTCCTAACCATTACTACATGTACCGTAGTTGGGGTCTTAGTTTTGCAGTTGGTGGGCAGGGGCGTCGTGCGAAAATAATTTTTTTTGGGGGGGGGGAGGGATCCCCACCACAGGTTGACGCGCAGCGTACAAGAAAAATTTTCGTCTGGCAGACCCCTCAGATTGCAGGAACGGCACTTCCCGTGCCTTATGGCAGTAAGCAACACCACTAAAATTGATAACAATTTCCGGCAATTTTTTATTTTGGGAAATATTCTCGAAGGAAGTGATCGCCATTTATTCCTCAGTTTACCAATTCCTCGTCTCCCAGAAGCGCCCAAAATTTAAGAAATCGAAACATTTTTGTGTTGGCTGATCCATGATCGGAGCCCATGCCCGTGAGAAGTGGTGACTGGGTGAAGAAAAAGCTATGCCGTTTGAAAACATGGGCAGAAAAAGCGAAAGTAGCGAAACCTAAGGTAAAACGTGCGATAACGAAGTGATTATTTTCGAGGTTAATTGTGACTGTATTTGAAATGATTATTATTATTCATTTTTTTCGAAACTACCTATCGGATCATGAGGAAAATTGATCCTGGTGGACCTTTTAGCGAACTGATTGCATTACTTAAGAAGAAGTTCACATGGAGTCCCATAATCTCTGTTCACTACATTTATCTTAAC
>JAIPMN010005290.1:0-37539 GCA_020650975.1 Apostichopus californicus
ACCATTTGGTAAGTTTTTCCATGTTTTATAGTACAATGTCTTGAATACTTTTTTTAAACAATATTCTGGTCTATGATCAGATTGCGTGAATTGAATTGGCTGGTTGGGGAACCTTGTGGGGGGTCTGACAACCCCTTCCCGACCAGCAATTTTGTCAGATTTTCCTTTATTTTAATGTACAGACATACTACTTCCTTTCGACAAAGTTTGGTCTATGGGCTAGATGGGGTGAAATCAACCCGCCTTTTGGGGGTGGGTGAGGGTGACCTTTGTGGGGGTCTGACAACACCTTCCCGACTGGGAATTTTGTCAGTTTTTCCATTTTTGTAACATACTGCCATGCTACTTCCTTTTGCCAAAGTTTGGTCCATGGGCTAGATGGGGTGAAATCAACCCGACTGGGGGTGACTTAGTGGGGGTCTGACAACCCCTTCCCGACCAGGAATTGTGTCAGTTTTGCCTTTTTTGTAATGAACAGCCATACTACTTCTTTCTGACAAAGTTTGGTCTATGGGCTAGATGGGGTGAAATCAACCCGCCTTTTGGGGGGTGGGTCAGGGTAAACTTTGTGGGGGTCTGACAACACCTTCCCGACTGGGAATTTTGTCAGTTTTACACTTTTTGTAATGTACATCCATACTACTTCCGTTTGACAAAGTTTGGTCCATGGGCTAGATGGGGTGAAATCAACCCGCCTTTTGGGGGGTGGGTCAGGGTAAACTTTGTGGGGGTCTGACAACACCTTCCCGACCAACAATTTTGTCAGTTTTTCCATTTTTCTAACATACTGCCATGCTACTTCCTTTTGCCAAAGTTTGGTCCATGGGCTAGATGGGGTGAAATCAACCCGACTGGGGGTGACGTAGTGGGGGGTCTGACAACCCCTTCCCGACCAGGAATTTTGTCAGTTTTCCTTTTTTGTAATGTACAGCCATACTACTTCCTTCTGACAAAGTTTGGTCCATGGGCTAGATGGGGTAAAATTAACCCGTCCGGGGGGTCTTTCTCAGGGGGTCTGGGGTCCAAACCCGACCACTGGGGTTGAGCTGACAATTTTTTTGTGAATGACCTAGATGGTCTTAGTAACTTTAAGGGGTCAAACCTTCTGGGCTAAATGGGGTGAAATCATATGTGACAGGCTCTTGGCCTATTACCGATACGTGTAAAAAGCCGGAAACTGACCGAATTCCGTAAGTGTCTCATTTTCTTATGTATACTAAGTCAAACCTTACTTTGCAGTAGAGGGAACGCAACTAGTTAGTCGTATTCTTGTTTCTTATTTGAGTGTAGCGAGACCGGAATATGTTAAAGATTGGAAAGCACATATAAAACATATTGATGAGAAGTTTGTTAGTATCGAATGTCTGTACAGGGAGGGCATATTGTAAGGAGGTGATAAGCGTTAAGAAGGTGTAAAATATATGGGATCATACAGCGAGATCAATGCATGTTTGATATGTTTCCTATTGCCGATGTAACGTCTTATTTGTGTGAAATATTTGTTTATACAATGCGTACATTTTACGTTTTGTTTCAGGGTTTTTGCCCCTGGTTACGAGGACTAAATAAAACTCATAGAAAAGACACACGCCATCCGAGTATTTACGTTGTCCAGCGAATAGTTTTACCTTACCCGTGACAGACTCCCTCCCGAAAGAAGCATTAATCTCTATTTACAATGCACTAATTCTTCCATATATTTCCTGAGGTACACTTCTATGGGGATTCTCCTTTCCTTCCTATCTTAATAACATTCATATTTTACAGAAACGTGTTCTCAGAATTATATGCGGTACTTCCTATCTTTCCCATTCCAGTCCTCTTTTTTATTTATTGAGAACATTAATGATATTTGATATCACTACTCATCAGACTGCTACGTTTATTTATCAATATCTTCATAATATGCTCCCTCATAGTTTCAACAACTACTTCATCAAATTCAATTCAGCCTATCATTCACGATCCGAAGATACCGTTCTACCTCGTTTTTATCGTCTCAAATATAGCCAACATTTTATTAAATACATGGGCCCCAAAATATGGAATTCCCTGCCGGATAACATTAAAAATTAAACCACTCTTATCTCATTTAAATGTCATCTAAAACGTTATCTAATTTCAAAGTATTCGACCGACGACTAATTTGTTATAAATGTGATATTTGCCTTTGTGTTGTACTCTTTGCATCTGCATAATTAAGTGTAATTGTCTATTGTTGATGTTTTCTATTGTCTGTTTTCCCTATATCTGTCTTTTGTTCAAGGGGACCTTACATTATAAGCTAGTTATAGCTTCTTTGGATTCCCCTCAACCTATTTTATCATTTACATTCATCATTTCTTTAGTTTCAAGCTGCTTAAAGGTACACTCTATCCCACATTTTTGTATAACTATTCATACCTATTTTGTTAAGCGACGATGGTTGAAATAAAGATTTTTCTAATCAAAAATCAAACAAAATCAGGAATCCCATTGCGCTGTTCCTTTTTGGTTCAATAAGATCATAATGGTATAAGTGATCCTTAATACCTCCAATACTCTCTCATACTTAGTCATATTCATAAAAAGTTCCTTCAGTAGGTGTTTGACACTTCATTCAACAAAGTAACATACAATTTACACACTATCATTTGTCTATATAAAAGAAAAATACGTAATGACAAAACCTAGACCAGTAGAAATATAATGGCTTCTTGCACTACTGATTATTATTTTTCAAGGAATGATAGTTAATATGAAGCTTTTCATTGTTTACCAACAATTATACGTAATTAAATTAGAAAGGGATAATTTTGAATATGCTCAACCACCAGTAGAAACTAATTCCTTGCAAAAAATGAGCAATTATCCACAAAAGTTGTTATATGAATTAATACTTTTACTAACAATTTCAAGTTGCTCAATTCTGCATTGTTGATAAAATAATGTTAATAATGATATTTACATGTGTTCAATCCCAATGAAAACAAAATAAAACAATTTTACAGCCATGCAAGAATTGACATTTTTAAAGTTTAGAAACTTTAAACAAAAGGTAAAATATTCTCCAGTATGATAATTTCTCACTGGTACATGGTCCACACCTGCAGCGATCATCAAAGAAACTTCAATGGCAAACATACCACAATTATAAAATTATAGTAATGGTCAATGTTCATGTTTTTGGAGTAATTGGCATTAGAATGGAACGATGATCTACATATGTTCGACAACAACAATAAAAATGTATGAAAACTACAAACCGTTTTTTTTTCTAGCAAAAAAATAAGAATCTAGCTCAAAAACCGTTTTTTATTCCTGCCGAATTGCATTGAAAACATCCTAATCTCTGACAGAGGTTTCGTGATCGCTAAAATGCGCATTTTTTAAGCTTTACCAACAGCGGTCCAAGTCTAGTTCGTTCGCAGTAAAGGGTAAAAATAAGGAGAATAAATTCACGAATGTTACTGTCTTCATGTCTCTCTTTTAATGCCAACGTTAAAATGTCGAAAGAAATGTGTTAGTGATATGTTTTCTAAAAGTTTTAACATCACGTACACGTATTCGTTTGTCTTGTGTTTACTGTACTTAACGAAATTCACGTTCAGGTTCTTGTTCAGAAAAAAAAAATCACGGTCATCCCGATCACCTGATGATCTCGTCAGCTAGAAATCTACTCTGATAATGACAGCACAAGTAATTATTTACTTAAAATCTTAAAGGGTTTGCTCGGTCGGTTGCTTACTGTTTAAGGGTGTCTAGCACTTCTGTTACACCTCATTCGAAACTAGGTCAGATTACCGGCATTAGACGTTTCTTTTGCGCGAGTCTTCACACCCTTTAATTGAACAACACACTCGACCGCTGTATCAGTACACACGCACACACTCGACACACACACACAGACACACGCAGACACATACACACAACCGCAGTGGCAGTACTGTGTATCATATCTCACTGTCCTTGTTCCCATAGTGGCTGCTGTTAGTGGCTGCTTTTTCAATGTAGCAAAAGCCGACACCATGTGTAACTATTTAAGTATAGCATAGTACTAGTGCTAGCTAGCTAGCACATTAACGATCAAATAGGGCTTCAGGCGACAGGACTGTTTCGCGGGTGTATTCAAATCAGAGACCTAGGCCTAGTTGCAACAGTCTTTCATTCAAATGAAGTCAAGAATCTTTGGTGACGTCATTGGCTAAGTTTGCTAGTTGTATTTTTGGGGATTCTGAAATGTTATGGACGTGTTGACAACATCACTAGTAGAGCTAAAGGATACGGACTTCTACTGAGACATTTTCAGAACTTTTGCAGTGAGTCGAGTAGGCCCTAACATCAAGTTGTACTTGGTAGTAACATCGGGTTTCAGTTGTTTTCCGCACACGTTACTTTCCGCACATTACTTTCCGCTGAAAAAATTCTTGTGCGGAAAACAACTTTTTTTTCCACTTACCCTGTACACTACATTTTTTCTCAATTTTAGGATACCAAATTCAGGATGATGAAAATAACATGAGAAAGTATCAAAGAACGTCGATAAGCATGGTTAGACTGAGTTCATGTTACAACAGTTAAGCTGCTTATATTAATTTACAGGAGGCTTGGGGTGTTTGGCCTAACTTTAGAATCCGTACCATATGAATGGGAGAGCTTACTTCGAATCAGCAGAATAACAACTGTATAATCCGGTTAGGATTAGGAGATAGAAGAACGGGAGGTGGAGATAGGGAGTGATTACATGAATGTGGGAGAGAGATAGTAAGCGGGATATGGATTACAGGAATAGTCGAATGGTACGGATTCTAAATTAGTACCGGTTGTTTGTAATTAGCGATAACTTAAAGAAATATGAGGCATAATATAATAATCTAGTCTTGAAGCTACATTTTATCCTGCCAGTTAAATGCTATCTTCTCCATCCTCCTAAATCCTTCCATGTGCCTAATCATTTCAGTAAGTCATTCTGTTCCTCCCCAAAAAACGGTACTTTCCGCTGAAAAAACCTTGTTTTCCGCTGACAAATTTGTGTGCGGAAAACACCGTTTTGTTTTTCAGCGGAAAGTAACGTGTGCAGAGAATAACGGTACCCGAACAGGCAAGCACGTCATGCACCTAACGCTAAAGACCGAGGTTTAGGCAAGACCTCTCGTAAGGACTGCAGTGGGCTAATAGTTATGTGAGGTCTTTGGTGAGCCAAGCCCTTACAAACATGTTTAAGTTAGGTCATTGTGGTTACTGTTACTATACTAGTGTTATCCTCTCCTATTCCTAATGAGGCATTACGATTAAATGGAAAGGACAGGTACAGTCTTTAGCCTAGGCCGCTGGCCCGTTACTCGTTAGCCTAGGTCTGTATTCCTGGGTCCATCTTAGGTGGGTGGGCCTAAGCATGTATGTTACTCAATCTTGCACTTAAACTAGGTTAACAGTAGGCCAACACATGTCGTTTTGCCACTAGGCCTAGTACCAGAGTTGGATCAAGCCTCCCTGGTACCCTGGGTGTTATAATTTGGAAAAATATAATTCGATAATAGGTTAGCATCGAGAATACCATTCGATAAAAGGTTGCCATAGAATGGGGATTTCAGTTGTGTTATTTCGTGGTTATTATGACATGTATGGAGATATTGTAAATGATATGAAAAGAACATTTCATTTGTCTCAGTGTTTGTACTTTCTGTCCTTATATTTAACTTAAATCATGGCATATATTTATTGTAGAAATGAGTTTCATTTGCCACATGTCAGATACAAAACAATGAAAAGAAAATACTAATGTAAATTTCTCCGAAATAGGCTAGTAGAAAGTAGTTTTATTTGCTAATGTCCGATACAAAAGTTAAAATACTTTTATTCTGGAATTGAAGAAATAAGTTTGATTTGCCAAATGTCCTAATTCCAATAGAATAGAGGAAATTACCATTACTCTGAATTTATAGAAAATGAGATCAGTTTTAATATAGTTCTATCTGCCACATATGAAAAAGAGAAGAGAAGGTAAGTCTTTCCTCAATAACCAATTGTGTACACAACATGCAACCACATTCAATACAATAGAAGAATTACATTCAGTACAACAGCTATGTGAGATTGCACACCCAGACGATGCATCCAACACGGCTCTCTTAATACTTAATAGTGGAATATGCTAGCCAGGTAAGAGATAGATATGATCCCCAGAGTTTTAATCATTCCAATCCTCTTAATAACATTTTGAAAAGTTCTTAAAAAATGATACTGCTAATAGTGCATGGTAAATGGCACTGTGTATCAAAGTTCAAATTTATTAAAAGGATTGTCTGGTGACCAAAAGAAGTTACCTTAAAAAATGATCAATAATTTTCCAAACATGTCAAAGTATGAGAACGCCAATGTTGCGTTTGACAGAGAACGATTTTTTAAACGTTAAGGATGGACATTTCCATTATGATTTGAACAGTACAGAACGTGATGTCATCTATGCTAATGCATGATTGCAACATAACCCACGCTCCATACAGTACCTACAGTAATCACAACAAAAACCACGTTTGTATACAGATTAATTTCTTCCTTAGTATTCGGTGAAATTTCTTATAAATTAGATATGTTTACGAAAACCCCTTAAGCCGCCATATATGTAGATCGGTGGTTTCGTGGTCTTTGTGTAACACAAGATAAGTTTTAACAGCAGACTCTTCGTTGTTTATACATCGCACTATCCAGCTCCAACGCAAAGAATGTTCACATGTAGGCTACTCTAACGTTTACATTCGGACAGTTCTGCGAAGCCTAAGCTTCTCGGTGCTACATTCTGCTCTGACATCGATTCTGCCAAGTTTCATCTTTCGGTGTTCCGAATACTTTTCAAGTTTCCTTTTACTGTTAATTTGATCTGTGAATTTTATTTCAGCGATTTCGAAGAACAGTTTATGAACTGTAGTTTGAGTGTGAGAGTATATTATGTGCAACGCTATATATACGCTAGGACAATGTATCAAAATCTTCCACCAGACAATTCCTTTAATCAAAATCCAAAATTGTGGAAGTTGTGTCAGCAGTTTGCAAGACACTTTCACCATTGTAATGTTTCAAGTTCAACTTTTTCCTGAATTGGGTGACCCCAGATCAAATCAGTGACTTTTGTCTAACAATAATGATTGAAGCATGTTGCATACTCCCCATGGTTTAGTTGAAAAAATGTATAGGAGGGAATAGTCTGAAGTCCCCATCAAGGACCCTATGAAAAACCTTTTACACAAGAGTAGATTGCAATCATGTTGCAATTCTTAAAATGGCATTCTTAAAACTGTCAACACTATAAAACGACAACTGACTCAGGCAGATCACTAGTTATTTCTCAACAACTCTCTGAGAAAAGTAGTTAGTAAGAACATTTAATCTATTGCATACTTTTGACAGCTTCAGACAATGACATCTTGTATTGCTACTTGGTAAAACTGAAAAAGTCACGAAATGCCAATTTATCAAAACCATGGACAATCTTGTACTGTACACCTGAATTCAATCCCTCACAATCTTATAACTTCCAGGGTAGTGAGATTGAGAATCTGAAGCCTCTGATGATACAGTTGCCAACATCCTTCAGTGAGTCCTTTAATCTACAGTACTTAGTAGCATGTCTTAGTGGTTTTTACAAATTTCCTTGCACTTGGAAAAGCAAGAATTCAGTCAGTCCCCAGCGGTGCTAAAAGTGCTTTCTTTTCTTGTGGAATATGCATGGTGGCAAATAAATACGCACACAATATGCAGGTTAGGTTACGAGTAAAGTGGTGACTGTCCCGTTCTGCATCAATTGGTAAGTTTTGCTAGAAATGCATGATGAAAATAGTAGAATTGAATTGCTTATATCATGGAACACCATGCTTATAATATCGAATGAAAAGAGGAACTTTTCATGGCAATGTAATGCCTTTTCTGTGTGGGTAGGGGTATAATAATGCCTGGAGATCATGAAATACTCACTGCCAATACATCGATTTGGTACATCCACACATAACAATACATGCAAGCAATGCCATATCGTAACAATCGCTACTTCTACAGTTGTACTACTCGCTAAAATCAGACAGTCACACTCATCACAGGTTTGCATTTATTCCCAGCTATCATTTATTTTGAGACTATCATGAAGATGGACGCATGCTGGTGCTCTTCCAAGTAAAAGCCCTGCCACTGCAAAGACTACAAGCCCTGCCGGTGCCCCTTCAAATTCACACTCCTGAAATTGTACATGGGGTTGCTAGTAATCAGCCTATGGAGCAGAGATGGTAATGAGAGGGGCCTTTTGACTGGGTATATATTCAAGCATAACTAATTTGGTGGAAACAGTTAGGTTATACGTTCAGGTAATTAAACATAACACATGAGGGGGCATTTTGGCTTAAAAATGCCCAGACAAAGCTCTAGTTCGCACACTGAAAAGACTGGTTGCCAGTGGCGGAGCGTCCATACAGTCAGGGGGGGGCGGATGCCCCCCCCTGACGGACTCAAATGGACTGCTGGCGCCCTTTTCAGCTTTTACCACTTGTTACTTATTCGCGATTATTGACTTTTTTATTGCACTCTCATCTACCTATTGACATTTGTCACATTTTGTTGGCGATAACACCTATTTATTTTTTGTTTATCTGAAAATTAGCAAGGCCAGGAAAGGGTCATTTCCGGCGATCTAGGGGTTTTTTTTTACTCAAAAAATTTCTGTACGCTCCGCGCCAACCTGTGGTGGCGCTCCGCTTAGATAGAGTGGAAAGCGCCCCTACAGACCATTCTTGCCCCCCTTGACCAATACCCTAGCTCCGCCACTACTGGTTGCCACTCTGACACCACGATGCTCGGTCAGCTTTGGGTAACTTTTGGTCAGAGAACTTTCTTTTTTAAGAATGACAACACATTTTTGGGGGGACTCTTTATTTCTAATACATTAAACTTTGAGATGTAAAACTGTTAGAAAATAGTAACAAGACAACAAAACAGCTTTTAAACACTATGAAAACACTTGAGGTAAAGTAGTAGGACAGAATTGCAAGAAAGTTTGGTCAAACAGTTATAAAGTCATGAATACATTAATATATATTTACTTAAAGATATTTAAGAAAAAATTATCTATGCTCCCAGCATTTTAAAAGTGACCTCAAACCTTGCAACATTAATAACCTCCATCTTCCTCCATGCAAATATCGAATCAAACTAAATTGCTTTAATATTTTAGGGAAGAGGGAGGGGAGGGGGAGAGGTTAATATATACTGACCTGAATGGTATTCGTTGTTGCATCAATAGTAACCAACCCCCTCTGCCAGGTCTTTACCCTGTTCCCGGACTTTCTCCATATCCGTTGAGGGAGGGCAGACCCGTCATCAATGTCCAGTGTTTGTACCTCAAGTGATCCTACATTTACTCCATACATATGGTAGAAAAATTCAAGGTATCGGGTGTTTCTTGCTGCAATATGTACAGTACTTACAGTGGTAAACTACAGTATGGTTAAATTGGGGTAAAAGTGTAAAACATGGTAAATTTACCACAGTTGCCCTATAGTAAAAGTTTATGGTACATACTTATTTTACTTTAAAAAAACTGTACATACATACCATACTGTAAAACTGTTTAACCTTTATATTGTCGTCATGCATGTTTTGTCTGCAGCATATAGACCAAATCTGGAGCATATAAAATAGTATGCCATAATATACATACATACAACATCATGACATACAGTATGAGTTGCTTTGTTGTACGTTTCAACTAGCCCAATTATGATACTGTACAATCCACCAATGGGTGAAATTTAAGGTCATATGTGGTGTACTGATTATAATTAAGACAAGTAGGGAAAACTGTTGTACAATTGGGATACAACCAATTTAGGTTAAAGCTGGTACAATCGGGGTAAAACCCTGGTACAATAACGGGTAAAACTTTGGTACAGCTATATAGGGTAAAATTGTGGTTATTTAGGGTAACTATGCTAATCCTATAGTACACATAGGGTAAATTTGAGATAAAACCATGGTGAACATGAAATAGAAAAAAATGTGATAAAAACCATGGCAAACTTGCGGTATGGTACTATGGTACTGGTAATTAAACTGCATCCATAAGACCAAAATACCCCAGTCAAATTGTGGTATTGTAGCTTTGTACCACAGTTTACCATGGAAAAGGGTGATATTTTGCTGTGGTTAGTGAGGTAATTTTTTCCTAGGCTACACTTCATCTTCGGAGCTTGCATACTGTGTTGAAAGAAGATGAGCATTTATTGCTCCTATATTTCAGGGCTATAGTAGTAACTAGTAATAACTAGTATGAGGTGTGTACACCATAGTTTGACACATGTATGGGTGTTTTCCACGAACTAAAGTAATGTACATCATTTACTACGTTGATTGTTGACAAGACTAGTGCCTTCCAATTGCGAATTTGGTATCAATAAATAGAGCATTGTCTAATCTAGCCAATTTTACCAAAAATGTGCATTTTTCTCCTGTAACGATGTCAAGTTCATGGCAAATTCAATGGCAAGTTTTGAAGCCATGAAAAAACGTGCCAAATCCACTGGAGATTTATCAGAAAGTGACAAAAATAAACATTTTTACTGTTTTATAACGAAAAATAAATGTTGTGAGATTCAACTTACCATGTCATGGTGGCTAACAATGCTTTTTTTTGCATTATTCACACATTTAAACCAGAGGGATATGCCTCAAGCAGTTTCGCAAAATTTCATACGTCTGACCAAATTTTGGGGGCGGGGCTACTAGAAAACTGCTCTCTGAGCTCATTAACTCACTCGTTTGGGACTGACTGGATTCCAAGCCCAATAGTACGTTCAAGATGAGGCGGCTAAATACAATCTAACAACAATATCTTTAAATATGTAAAAATTCTCCTAATCATACTAAGATTAAGAACTCCATTGCTTCTTTTTCGCAGCCGCACCACAACACTGGCTAGAAGGTTGCGTTGTGTAGTCCATAAATATATCCCTTTCTAGGAAAGCATCCTGGAGTTTCTTATCATCAAGACTAAAAGAATACCTTTATTGGGTTTACTTGCACAACATGCATCTGTCTTGCATTTACTCAAATTGAAAAGCATTTGCCACTCCCTGAGACCAAGTGCAAACTTTACTTAAATTGTTCTGGAATAAATCAGCTTCTAGGTTTAGAGGAAATTCAGCAAATTTCTTCACCCTAGTAGGAATATCTACAGCAAGGTTACCTTCAGGGCAAGCTTTAAGTTACCAGTGGTTCAGTTAGTGTGTTAATTACTATGGTGATAGGCCATTGAAGATTTTAGGGGGTGTATCAAAGAAATTTGGTGATATATACTGCTATGTCTAGCTAAACCTTTTAAGTTAAATCAAATTAAATCAAGTTAATTTGTATGTATAATTGTGAATTGCTGATACATATTTGTTACATAAGTTACATATTTGAGTGGCACTTGTAGACACTAGTATTAGAATTTGAGGAATTGTTTGCCAGAATGCCAAGTCTGTTATTGACATCAAGGGGCAGAAGAGCTTAAAATAATCTTATTCGTTCATCTTTAGCATTATCATTATGGGGTCAAATTTGGTGAAAGTGTAGAGTTTAATGAGTTGACCTGGGCATTTTCAAGGTCATTTGGGGTAATTAGAAGATATTTTGGAAATTTACAAAAACAAATTTATTGTACCCATATTGTGATACATAGGAATATATAGACAATCTAGCAAGGGTTAGAAAACTGCTTGGTCACATTAAAGATTTCTCATATTGGCTCTGGATATTTTTATCAGAAATGCAACGTCAAATTGGTTAGAGCACCCTCAATATAGTCACCTTTGTGTACTGGTGATTCTGTTATGTACAGCTCATTTGTTGAAGAGTTCAATAATCGTCGCATATGATTTTTGGACCTCAGCAATCCCACTCATCCATTTTGGTTTCAATGATAATCGTAACCTTTGTAGTCATGCAGACGGATGAGTTATCGTGTGTGTCAAATTACTTGTAAACATGACATCTCAAGAAGGGAAGCTTGGACCAATCTCATATTTGGTGCCATATTTGAGTACCATATTGAGTATAAGAAGCCTTTTTTTTTGTTGAGAGTTCAAAGATCATTTGGGGTCACCAGCGGTCAAATTGTGAAAACCTCCAGATAGGAAACTTAATTGGCTCTAATATTTAGCTTGTGTCTTTTCTATGAGTACAAGAACCTTATTATTTATGGTAGAGGTCAAAGGTCACACTCTGTAAAGCCTTATCATCACAAACCTTCTAAACATGTTATCCCAAGATAGGTTACATCACATCTAAATCTCATATATGTGGCATGTCTCTCTTATAGTAAATACAGAAACACTGTTATTTTGGGAGGAGTTCAATTGTCATTTGGGGTCAGCAGAGGTCTAAATGGTCAAGATATCAAAATTACTTTATCTTGAGTCTTGAGAACTTTACCTTCAAATGAGATCAAATATATGCATGGTAGATAACCCAGATAACCCAGATGATAAGTAAAATTGTTCCACAATTTGGTAGTGAAAGCGCCCTCTTGTTTTAGTATTGGCTTTGAATATGAAGTCTTTGATCATTTCAGTTACTTTATGCTGTTTGCTTTCTTTGCACAATTTCTTTCAGATTTGCATGTTGAAAATGGTGCATACTAGAAATTCCCCTGGAGAGCCATTCAGAGAGTTGGATTCTAATTTAAGCAAGAAAGAAAACATTTCTCCAGTTGCGAATGGTAGAAGAAGGGTAACAGTAACACCTGGAAAGCCATTTCCTTTCCTTCCTAAATCAGACAAATTCCTTCATAAAAGCCAACTTGTGGAATCTGATGTGAGCCCAGTGTTACAGAAGCTTAAGCAAACCCCAGGTAAGATGTATAAGGTAAAATAATTTGAAGTACAAACAAGATATGAATGGCCACAAGTTACTCTCATTGGCAAATTTACTGTCTCAAGATGCTTGCCAAACTTATAAAGATTTAATCACAAAGGCTTACTTTTTAATTCGCTAATTTAGCTAAGCAGTTACACATCTGTTAGATTAATCTAAAAAGAATCAATTCCAGCCCATGCCTTTATTAAGATTATCAACCCTTGACTGTGTGGACTTTTTCGTTCTGTAGTCTGGAATATCACAGAATTATTACCTTCAGTGCTAGTAAGAACTCAAAAGAAAATAATGTAATTCATAGCTAAACCCTTGCTAAACCCTGTTAGTAAATTAGTAAATAAAATATGTGTGTATACTATATAACACTAGTCTTCACCTTTAACCTCTTTTTAAATGAACGATCATATCACCCAAGTTGATATGCATGAGACTGAATATGCCAAGTTTACAACTTTGATTGTGCAAAACGTTTCTCGGATTCTTGCTAAGAATATTTGCAAGTGCAAACCAGGTGTGAGCAGGTATGTTCAATTTGACTATGTTGTCTTCACTTGTATAATACAGCGGTCAGATGTGAAACTGCCATACATCGTAACGTTCAGTGGCATGACTGGTCTGGTTACAGATTGTTATCGGTAAATATTTTGCAGAAGTCAGTCTTGTTTCTTTGACCTGCTGATGTGCATTTTGACAACTGGCTATTAATCCATATCGAAACTGAGGCTAAAGAAAACGGTGGTTGAGGACAGATTAATAGATCATTGCAAGTAACAAGAAGTGGCTTTGATGTGAAAAAAATATTCAATATCGGTTTGAACTTAAAGGCAATGAGACTACATTTTACCAATATCGATATGCCGCATATATTGCAAAATATTGGCCAATACAGTACCAATATGGCAAATGATTATCCGCGCAACACTAGTATGCAGAAATTTATATTAATTAACCTTAATTAACCTTAATTTTCACATTCATCTCCCTTTGTAAACTAGATTCCTCCCACCTTGTTTGAATATCTCATGATGAGACCTGTATCTTTTGCACCCATGGATATTCAACTCCTATTACACAAAAATTAAGTGATCTCAACCTCTGATAATTGTTTTGGTAGGCACGTAACTGTCAGGGATCATGGATGACTGCAGCAGACACAAACTCAACCATTAGAAACTTATATTCGCCCAGATGGTGTATTTAGTCCACTTTTGGGAAGGGATATTCTGGTGGCTGAAGTTGATTGCTTCATGCTGTAATTTGATCTGCATCTGTAGACCGTCAAAACCACATCCTCGAAGCATTTTCATTACAAAGATAGGAATTTTCAAACTTGTGGTATTTTGTGGATCCATCTGGCAACAGCAAAGTGAATGAAGGTATAATGGCAATTCAGCTGAAAATGTCTTTTTTTTTCATAATATTTTAACTCATTTCTTGAAAGAGGACTAATGTTTCTACAAGATTGTTGCATTTTTTTATGAAATTTTGATGCAGGGAAATGTGACAGTTAAGCAAAGATTCAAAATGTATCAGGTTCAAAGGATAAATCAACAGAAATTATCAGAGGAAAGTATAGCCTTTGAAAATCGGTCTCATTATGACATTACAATTTACATGCCAGTCAAAATAGGTTACATTCAACCAACCATATCTTGAGTTAGGGACAATTGATTGTAATAGGGTTTTCAACTAATAGGGTGGAACATTTTTCTTTTCGATATGTCTCAATTTGTCTGCCACTGGAATATCCCTTTAATCGTCAGAGGTAACACTGTAAACATAGTGGCTGGACTTCTATTTCTGGCACACAGGTCGGCTCCACTTAGAAAAATGTAATTTATCACCTCAAATGACATGTTTACAGTGCAAACATGTTTGTCAAACATATAGTCCAAGTGTGGAATTTATCCGTGGATGTAACTGATGTAACTAATAGGAAGTATTTATTCTCTTTGCAATCATGCACGATGACTATCAAGAATTTACTAACTAGAAAAAGAAAAACGTTTAGTGGTTACGATGAGTAAAGATATTAATTCAGAAAGTGAAAGTGTCGGGGTTTCGCCAATAAACTTACTGTGTCGAGCGTTGTCAGCCTCGACAAGCTACTACTGTAGATAATATCGTACTGCAACACACTTTCTAATTTGTTGGTAGAATGTGCATATGGTCTGGTAATATATACTCTCACCTGTTTTCAATCTGTTGGTAGGAAGTATATATGAGACACAGTACAGTAGGTTATATGGTCTGATAATCTGAATTTACCATGTTTCTAATCTCTTCATAGGTCGTACATATCAAACACAGCAGATATTGATGCGGAAACATCAGAAAGCAAAATCAAATGCAGAGAAATGTGTTGGTGGTGGAATCAGTCTGTGGCCTGGAATGGACAATATGAGATTAACTCCATCTGACCTCTGGTCACTAGTTGCAAATGTTGTAACTCTGTTTGTGCTCACCCTTGGTGCATTTACTTTTCTTCATGGTAAGATGAATTTCATTAAATTAAACCTTATGGTGTTTAACTAGCATTAAAAGTAAAAATAATTAGTTTATATATACTCATTCAACTTATCCATTACCTTAATGCTACTTACTAACCTTAATGTTACTTTTGTAACCCCCACCACATAGAAGAAAAAATCATTGTAGAGACACTGAATCAACAGGTTAGTCACTTTTAAGAAAATGACAAAAAAACACTGATAATTAGTTACTATCCAAAACAGAAAACTATGAACATCAGCAAGCAATGTGAGATCAATGGTCACAAATTTGTTAGTGTTCAAAAGGTTATGGTTAACTTATGAAAAGTCAATTTAAACAATGTTTAAATAATGATGGAAAACACTTGAAGAACTTCCTATACTTGCATGCCACTAGAATGACTAGATATTGACTTTGTTTGCTGTTATGGTGTAGATGAAATTGTTATCTCATCTCCGTACATGTAATGTATAGGGAGATGAGCTACAGTATTGTACTTCACCCCACATCAGAAACGTGAGGAAGTGAGTGTGTGCCGGTAAATGTGTGAGCGAGTAAAAAAGTGTGTCGCGAAATCCTCCTACACCCGTAAGTCCGATCAAGTTCAAGCTTGGTTGGTAGGTGCCTGACCATGCAAACAGGTGTCTACATGGTTGATGACTTCAAAGGTCACAAACCTAAACCATTCTCTGGAAAATGAAACTGGCATGCAAAAACTAAAGAGTTCATCAGGACCAAATGTTATATTTTTTGTTTTAGAGGGATACCTCAAGTTTTCTGTTTCATTTTTTTTTCAATAAAATTACAACCATTACATACTACTGTAATTTGCATTATTGTAAGTTTTAGCCAAAATTTGTAGTTTTTAACTGTATATTTGTTTTTTCTACATGAGTATCTAGAAATAATATTTCAGTTATCAACTATCACATGGAGGCAGTTATACATGGGTTAATTTATTTCATTCCTAAAGCAGAGGTTCCTGATCTTCAGTTCTTCGTTAATAATGGGTGCTAATTAGCATAATTTGATGTCACACACGTGACCAAAATAACGAAAAAGTTTTCATAAAAAGTAACTGATGTGCCTTATGATGTCCACACTTGATATGCAACCGTTCTTGATAAAGACTGTTAGTTCTGCAAAATATCCAGTCAAATAATTATTCCTACGATTAATTAATAGCCTCTAATGAGTCGTCACACACGTGACCGATGGTCACGTGTGTGACATTTATGGTCACGTGTGTGACAATGAAGCCCCAAGTTGAGCATTCAACAAAACTAAATGGACTTAATACTGTTAGCAGACTGGTTTGTTATGTGTGTGTGGCCTGACAACAGTGTAATATGCAAATGAGAAAAGCTCCATCCAATGAAATTGCAGCAGCACTGTGGACTTTGACTGTTGTTATGTCATGAGTGTGTGGCATAACAACAGTGTCATGCATTTATGAGAAAAGCTTCATTCAAAGATATTGCAGCAGCACTGTGGACTTGGATTGTTGTTATGTCATGTGTGTATGGCATGACAATAGTGTTATATGCAAATGAGGAAAGCTTCATCCAATGAAATTGCAGCATCCATGAAAATGCAGAATGTCACACACGTGACCCAACAATGTCACACACGTGACCGGATTTTATTAGCTTGTATTATGCTAATTTTTAGAGGCGAAATATTTAGGTGAAATGTCTTGTTAGAATGGAAACACATTAAGGTAGAAACATGAGAAATTAGGGTTATCCAGCCCTGTTAGAAACTGAGGAATTTGCCAATGTTTTTTTGTGCAAAAAAGCCAGTTTCATTTCACGTCACACACGTGACAGACCTTTATATGACCTCGGCCAGCACATGAATGTTCTGATTTTGGCTAAGCTATATGGTTTTGTAAAAGAGTCCCCTAGTGCATACTTAAGTGTAATCAACCCAACTTTCTTTACCTTAAAGTAGTTACTTAGTGGTAAATTGCAAATCTCCCCATTTTTCCGTCACACACGTGACCGAGAATGGCCCATAATGGGTTTTTAGCCATTTATCCTTGTCAGCATGTAGGAAAAGTCATTAAAGCACACAATATGTAGAGAATGATGAGACAAATTTTAAAATAGGACAGATTTATGTGTTGAGGGTCGGGTAAAAGGTCAATTGAGGTCAAAGGTCAGTTTGTCCTAAATTGTGCAAAAAAAGTGTCACAGACTTCTCCTACACCTTAAGTCCAAGCAAGTTCAAACTTGGTAGATAGGTGCCTAACCGCACAAACTTGTGCCTACATGATTGATGACTTCAAAGGTCACAGCTAAATAGCTAAGAAACCCAAAAATTAGCCATTGTCTGCTTGTCAAAATGTAGGAAAATGTCATTAAACCAATTGGTATGTAGAGAATGATGAGACAAATATTACAGGGCTCAAATTTAATGGTCGTCCGATCATCCGAGACTACTAAAAATCCTGTCGGACAACCTAAAACCCTGCTTAGTGGTCCGACGGACGACTAGCTTATTTGCCATAAGTGTTCAACACTTTGAACAAAACTTCGAAAATCCCTATTCTTTAAAATCAAAATCTGCCCCAAAAAGTGATAGCAGCTTGTTGGTATCGCCCTTAATTTATATTGAAAACATCGTAAGAAATATAAATTACATTTTGGTACGTTCTGTAATGAGGGGAAAATCCTACACATTAGCATCACTAACTTGCATCATGTTATGTTACTAGTAAAGACAGCATACATGCATACTGTACATATGCACTTGGTACAGACTCTGGCGGCCGTGACCACACTTGCTTTCTACCTCACATCCGCACACACCTACTGTATGACAAGCTAGCTGGAGAACAACGTGTATGCAGCACTATACTGTACATGAGGGCATACCGCATGCTGGTTTATGTTGCTACAATGTACGTGCTGTATACTGGGCTTACCCTCTGTCTCTGAAAATGATCGGAAACAATTACGGAAATCATTTTTCACTACCAGATAATTCCCGCAACCCAACATGATTAATCATGAACAGTGTCACACACCATATAAAATGTCTATAACTCTACACTGCCGTTCTGTCCGAGATTCTCGCAAAGTTGATCTTCGTAAGTCATTAAGCGTAAGACTACACCTGTGTAGCCTAACGTTAGGGTACTATCACCTATAAGGCTTATCCGATACATTGTAGTATAACTTACGTACAGCTCTCATGCAAGGCACGCCATAAGAATCCAAGAGTTTGCACGGCGTACGTTACTTACTTAATAGACCCTGGGCATATATTTATTATATTAAATTATCAGGCAACTCCAGTATTATTTATTTATGCTTTCATTGGACAACCAAAAATCCTTCGGACAACCAAATATGGAGGCAAGGTTGTCCGCAGGACAACCTTAAAATTTTCTTCAAAATGAGACCTGTATTAGAACATTCCTTTTTGGATATTGAGGGTTACGTTGAGAGGAAAATGTAGGTCAGAGGTGATGAAGCAACAGTGATTGTTAGGTAATATCGTTTTCTACTTAAGTTATCCGTTAAAAAAATAGCTTCCAGCCTATGAACAAAGATGTCAACCAGATGCATTCAGAAGTAACCCAACAATCACTCAATCATGGAGGAGATGAGATCTGAAACTCCACGGATTTCCCTCTCGACCTGTTTCAGTAGTGTGTTTACTAAGTATTCTGTGTGTCTGTGCAAACCTTTGTTACTTTTGGATGTGTGTGCATTACGTGTTTTCTGTTTTGCTGTTACTCCATTCCACAACTCTCTCTCTTTAAGATTTGAGTGTAATGTTGGAGCTTCCTCTGTACAGTAAGCTAGACAGGTGCCACCCCCCAACCCCTCCCCCCCCAACCTTAATTCTGACATTTATTTTACAGTAACTGTGTGAGCTGTTTTAATCCTTGTCATAGTACAGCTTGTGTTTGCTTGCTAAACTTTGGTTGACCACTGCAGGTTCGATGATCTTGGGCTCTGTAGTTGTGATCCTTAGTGATCACAATTGTCCGTTCATCAGCAGTTGTGCAGGTGAACCAACATTGTGAATCTTGGTATTTCTGTATTGATACCCAGATAGTGATCTTTGCCTTCAGTTTTGGTCTTGACTAAGAGTCTTGTCCTGATTTCTCTGTCAGACCGTTTGCCTGTGAGTGATGTGATTACATGAGAACAACCCGGTTCCTTAGAAAACTGAGTAAACACATGAGATGTCATTTGTGGCCTATTGTGATTCCTAGCAGCTAATATTGGAATCCTGTGCCTGGCAAAGATGGACTTTATACCCTTTTCCCATGGTTTGGTGGTAATTGGGACACTTGCCTCTTTTGCGTTTAAAATTCTCAATCCCTGACATACATTACATGTTTGGATTAACAGGTCAATATATTTTGCCATTCCTGGCCTGAAAATAGAGTCTCTAGCTCTTAGTTACTCTTTTCCACTTTCATATGCTCTTCATGTATCAATCTTAGTATTTTCATTTCATTTTTATGTATTTGATTCTCACATCATGCATTTGGACCTTCAAAATCCATTACAGGTGGATCAGATGATACTATCCATCATGAGAATGACTAATAAGCAATATTATTAAGTTACTGTCACTGTTATAGTGAATCACTGACAAAAACGCATTGTACTTGACTTATCCACAGCCTAATTGTTACTTTTCCAATGTACTATACAGTGTGCAGATATATAGCAATCCACCCTTGGTAGCTAAAGTGTTGCTAAAGTCTCATTGTGCAAGTTATTGCAACAGGAAGTGTGTGAAGAACATTCGAACATCGGATTCTTTCGTGTGATCATGCGATTGGCTTTTAGTGTGGCCTGATGGCCAGAAAGAATGATTCTTTCACTTATGACACCATGTTCTACTTGATGCCAGAAGATGACAAGAGAGAAGTTTTGCTTTTATTATAAACTTTATATCATCTTCTTGTATACAGTATGGTAGTACCACAATAAGCACAATGACTTCTGGGGGAGGAGGGAGGGGCAATAGGGGTTGAAGCAGTATAGATTGAAGTGCATATGTTGATGTGGAACAGTTGTAAATGACTGGTTTGGGGTTGCCTCTATAGCACTTTATTATGAACATCACAAATTGCCTCTCTTCATCTAACATGTATTCATTTACTTTCTCCAGGAGCAGTACTAAGAGACCTTAACCACTTCAGCCGGCAGATTGACAGTTTTTCTTCTCAGCATCCTCTGATCACTAGTGACCAAACTTTGTTTGTGGAAAGTCTGTTAAGATGGCATGGGGACTACACACAACTATTGGTAAAATATAAATTGTAGGTTCAATTGTAACATGGCTGTTACTAAGGATTTTCTATGTAGTTGTTAAAGGGACATCTATATCCTCTTAGAGTTCTGTATTTCAACATGCAAAATACCATGTTGTTTGTTTAAAGTTATATCCCAAATTGTGCACTTAAGGTCATTTAGGGTTGACAGTAGAAGCTACAATACGTGCCATTACTGTAAAACTAACCTTGAAATTGTTACATCTCGGAGTATACATCTGCACATACACCTTGGAGTGGACCAATACAAATTAATCATTTAACTGGCATGGCAGATACATTAAAACCATATAGTGTGCACAACATAGGAGGAGCCTAAGCCTCTGTATTGCTTGCAGTCTCTGCATGCAATTTTCTTTCTTTGAAAAAAAAGAAGGGAAAGCTTGTCCAAAAACATTGCCTCAAAGCTCACTTATAAGGTTCTATTTGTTCAAAACATATCTTTCTATTTTAGAGGTGACTGTATGATATAAAAATTAAGCAAGTGTTGAATTCCTTACGGTCATTAAGCAATTGCAAAGGTGAGTCTTAGCAATTAAGCAAAGGTGAGTCTTACAATTTGCTGCACAGGCCTCAAACAACAGCTCTTGCAGTAGTCAACATAGATTTCTGATGTTTTGATAGAGTAAATGTGGCTACCAGACTATGTGCTTTTCTTTGTGGACTTAATGCTTTGTTAAAGTTGAAGGACCTTTGTTGGTACTTTATATTGTATTTGCTCGATAGCCACCACTATGGTGATGGTCTCCTAAATATATTCTACTTCACACAAGTTGGTCTTTCAGTTGTTGTGACTTACCGACCTGTAAACTGTAGAGTTTTCTTTCTGTTTATATGTGTCAATCCTGGTGAAACATTGTTAAATACTTCAAAGGGACAGTAACTATTACATCAATACATAGTAACAACTGAATTTGAGTTTGTTAAATGATCAGTATTAATTTTACAAGGAAACTGAAACCTGCAGTGACAATCAGTTTGATACTGGATTTCATCAGATCAGCTAAAGATTTCAAAACAAGTTTTCTTCCAATCAGAATATTAAAAATATGTCACTAAAAATCATGCTGGTTCAAACTATGCATATTAACTAGGTTGAGAGATAAGTTCAACTTGGTAAATCTGCCAATTCACTCCAAACAATCAGTGTAATAAAAATTATGATTCATGATTATCAGGTTGAAGAAAATCGGCAAGCTGCAAATTCACTTGATATCCTTTTTCTATCTAATTACTTACAGAAGCAAGTTACTAAATCTGTTGAAGTTTCTTGGGAGTCATGCCCACCATCATATCCACTTGCTATATTTCTCTATTGCTCTGGCATGTGCATCCTTCTCTATTATGTTTATGAGAATGTGTTTTCTAAAAACAGACTCACCCCACAAAGGATTAAACAATGGTAAGATCTCAAGTTTTATGCTATTCAATTTAACTGTGCCACATCATTTGGATGAACAATGTATACATATCCCGGTTAACTCCAATTTCAGTTCAAAACATTTATTTGTGTTAAGCATTTTAATATTCTTGTCACAGGGCACTGGTGTGTAACCCTGGGTTCCCAGATTCTTAGTTAAATCAGTTACTGTTAGATAGAGCATGAATGCTGGAAAGACGACAAGCCAGAGTTTCTCAAGTGTTGTAGTGTATTGTGATTCTTTTCTGTCTATTTACAATATGTACAGAGGTGGTGGTTGAGTACACATCAGAATGTTACATCGATAATTGGCCACAAGTGGACACACACATAGGCCACTCCTATCTTTACTCTCGACGTCATAAACATCAATTAAAAACCCTGAAAGAAGACAGAAAACTATTAAAATCTTTGTTCATTTGCACATCAAAATATTAATATTGAACCTCAACACAAAACTTTTTGTAACATACATGTAAATAAACAATATCCTCAGCCTGATTTGAATCTTCAATATAATCACTTTCTTTCACTCATCTCTTTGTTAACCTTTTCATAAATCCATTCATAATATTGTATTCTTCACCTACTCCCCCGAAAGGACACTGAAGGCCTTACTTCAATCAAATAGATTAGAAATTTTTACTTACAGACTCGAACTCTTCGTAACACCTGGTTTTTTACCATTAGGTCCTTTGGTCAAAGTAACCTTCAGGTACACCCACAAATATCCTCTCTCTCAGAGAGATGAAGTGCAACTAAACCAGAAATTAGAACGTAATACTGGAAACAAGCTTCGCTACATTCCTGATAAAAGCTAAACCACTAGTACAAGTACCAATCACCCACTGGGATTTGAGAGAAAAGTCCACAAAATTAAAATTTCCTCTCCCACAAACACAATGGACAAACCCTTAAAGGATAAATTTGTTGAAAAAGTCAAGAGCTTAACTGCTGAACCAGTAGTGACTTTGTGACAATTAGAAAACCTAATAATGGAATAAAAGGATGAATTTACAAACTTTTAATCCCAGAAGAGGACAATGACCCCTAAATTTAAAGGACTCTGTGACACACTGCCCCTCACAAGAGGATTGTTCCTGATCCTCCCCATATGCAACCTATTCCTCTGGGCATCTACTCATGTAATCTGCCCCAAAATTATCTGAACCTTTAATCGGCTCGACAATGTATAACATAACTCACAAGAAACACAATAACATATCACATCACCATCAATACGTCGCAAGTAAAATGATGTCATAATGCGATTCTTTGTCTTCTATGTGCCTATCCAGACATTGGAGAGTCATGAGCCAATTTCAGTACAGTGTGTTTAAATTTTGTAGGCACAGCTAATTGTCTACATTTTGGCCTGTTCCATCTTAGGACTTGATACAGCATTCCATCAACTTTAACTAATTTGATACCATTGCCATTTATAGAAATACGCTTGTCCCCTTTTTCAGCTAAGTTCCAGATCTTGGATAAAGATTCGTCTGCACTCTGTGCAGCCAAAACTTCATCTTTTGATGCAACTTCTGTGCCTTCCGGAACATTCAGAGGCTTAGTTGGTCTTTTCTTTTCTTTGCTTTTGGTCCCCTTGTTTCCACAGCAAACCCATTCATTTGTACTAATTCCAAAATTTTTACTAATTCCAATATTTGTTTAGAACTGGGTTTCCAATTTGGATTAGGACACTGGATCACCCGCTCCACTAACATAACCAACATTTAAATCATATAATGGATTTACCATTACTAAGGCTTTTATTTCACCTGACAAAAATGGTGTGTCTACCTGAATCAAAGCAATTGAAGCTTTGTACATCTACCACTATACATTGCTGATTTTTCCCTTTACATTGATGTTTCTGAAACCACTTTTGAGCAGCAATTACAAGGAATAGTTGCAATGACTCTTTAGAACAGCTTGGAGGATCTTTCTTGATGCAATATTTCTCAGAATCTTCAAAGCCTCTGGCCACTAGTCAAGTTTTTGGAATGTGTCCTATTGGGGACTCTTTAACGGTACACACCCATCAGGTAGTAATACATCTTGTCCTTTGTCTTGAATTTCGTTGTACACGGAGAACCCTTCCCACTTTTGTTTGATTGAATTGAGAGTGTTCAGACAGGAAGTACATTTTCTTGATGATTTCCAAGAATTTCCGGCTCACATATGCTATCTAAGTCAACAGAACTTGGCACCCTAGCAACAGATTCAGGTTCAACATTGAACCAATGCTGTGGGTTTTCACTGGCATTCCCTGCCCTTAAAAATTGTTTAATTAGTCGGCTTTCCATCAATCCCAGTGTATTTTATTAGCTGTCCAGTTTACGTAGAGTTGTCCAGAAGAAACAACCAGCATCCCTGTCATTTCAATCAGAATTGGTCACATCCGGTACCTCTGGATCACACTGTGGGGAACATCAATTTCATTTCCGATTCAAGGTCCAATTCTCTCTCAATGCTTCTCTTATTCTGGTCACTATTGGTTTTTGGAATTGTGGAAACTGTCAATATCCACTGCAGTGACTCACATCTTTATTTCAGGGGACTTAGTATTAACTTTAGACAGGCATAACGAACACAAAAACTCAATCCTGGCCAATAACAACCACTGGTCCTTTCTATTCATTGCTGTCTGCTCGCTTGTAATACGCATGATTACCAGTAATTAAGAAAATTGTCCATGGTTCTGATTTGTTTCTGTAGTGCCCTCCTTATTCTACTGGATGACTTGGCTTCAATAAAAGTTTAAACTTATGACTTTGTGATATGATAACGTTTAAACTTATGACTTCACTATCTTGAGCAACACTTTGATCAAAGACTGTCATAAGTAACGCCTGCATCTTTAAGCAAACTGCACACCTTTTCTGATGTGGCATGTCCAAACTGTTCAGTTTCATCAACTTGTGAGTATCCCAAGCTATATTTGACTCCTATCCATTGCTCTCTTGTTCGGTTAAGCCCATTATTAGGCAAATCTATCTTGCACGATTGACGTTGTTTTGTAAACTCACACAGTAATGACCACTGGATGTGAAGTCTAGGGTAACTGGTTTTCCACACATGGCCATGCATGTCCTTGCAAAGATCAAAGATAGTACCAACCTGCTTTTGTGATACTTTGCTCAAAAGCCACGGGATATTGCAATCTTCCACTTCCGTGGAGATATTAAAAAGGGCATCACCAGACAATACATTGACTCCACCGAATCGGAATTCCTGTGAATTTTCAGATCCGGAAACATATTTTTCTTCTTCCCTAAGTTTGCTTGTGTACTAATTAAGCCAGTTCTACCGCAGACCCTCTTGGTACATGCAGTATCAATAACCGCAGCCCCAAAGGCTTCAGCCATAAGAATTTCATTTCTGGTTCTCATCATTTTGGCAAGCAATGTTATGTTGACAGAATGTCTGCTCTTGTCAGTGGTTCTGCTTGACTTTTCAACATTCTCAGTAATGTTGGCTGAATGTTTTGTGGGGACAATCTTTGGCCCAGTGAAAGATAGATTGGCAGAAAGCACATTTTATGTTATTTTCCATACTGGTTTAAGGGATCGGTAGGAAGAATACTATCCTGTGAAGATCCATCTATGGCAGGTTTAGCAGTATGATACCTAGATCTAGGTCTATTTCTCCCTAGCCAGTACCCTTGCTTTTGGTACTCTGAGACAAGCACCTCTTCAGTAACCCTTGTTCGATGGACCTATTGTTAAGCATATCAATGTTAGGCATTTCGAATCTGGCCTGAGAGGAGTAGCTCGGGTCCAGGCCTAAACCTATTCCTTGTTGTGTCGAATAGCAATAAAGGCAGATTTTCATTGTCTCAAATTTGATGTCACTACATTTGGTACATCTGTTTTCGCCAAGTTGGCCTTATCGAGCAATCTAAATTGGAAAAAAAAATAGGCGTCAAGAGTCTTGAAGGCTTCATGGGCATATTATCAATCTAGTAGCTTCTCCACACCATCGTCAGAATTGAGATTTTCTGCTGGTATCTCCAATGCGGTCTTCCGTTAGGCTTACTACAATTGCCAATGGCTGCTTCTTTTTGTCCAGGTCCATCACTAGTTTCCACATGTTTTTTTTCCCCACATCTCATAGCTTGTTTGTTTGGTTAAACACGGTGGAACTGTTGGATTGAGCCATTGTCCTTATTTTTGGAATCTTGCTCCGCTACCATGAATATTGGCCATACTTTTAATCTTCCTTACACTTGTGTCCTTACACACGTTCGTTCTCCACTAAAAACAAACGATGGCTTCTCACTCCACTTCTCGCTGAAAGTGCCAAATATAAAGGTTGTGTTGGTGTGTGTATGAGCAATGGTGTCTGTATGTGTTACCATAAATTGTATACATACCTAAAATTGCATTGTGGTTTCAATAATGTAGTAAGATACGTCTTTTAAAAACCTAGTATCTGGAGATTCCCTTCTAGAGATCATGCTTACAAGGCCTCCACAGATTGTTCTGTTTCATTGGTATGAAAGAATCACTGAGTTCCACTATTAACAAGAATATCAGGGATGTCAAACTTTGGCTTTGGAAAAATGACAACTACCATGAACATTTTTTCCAGTCATTGTTGTCAGTGTGTGACGAACAGATAATAATCCTATTTTAGATTCTGTTGCTGGCCTTAAATCTTTACTCTTGCAAATTAAGCTGTCAGTAACTTCCATACCACACCTTTGAAAGAGTGCTATAAAATAAACTCCAAATGTACATCACTTGAGTAACACATCCACTCAGACACTGCCTAAAATTGATAGTTAATGTTATGAAACAAAGTAATAATCCAGCAAGCAAAAGTAGCAAATGGTTTGTGGTACTGCACCCAACTGTATGTTTTCAGACATCATCCTCAAGATTACCTCTAAACTTACATTTCTGAGCTGCTTATTCTTGGCCTTGTCATTAAATAGTAAATGTGTTTAAATCTAGCTTGCTGACAATGTGAGCAAGCCACTTCTAGGGGAGATTTTACAACTTGTGCCCATCACAAACCAACCCTTGCAACAAAGTTCCATCCCGACCAGATTAAACCCTATTGACATCCAGCCAAAAAAATAGGGTTCATCTACTCAATATGGAGCTTTTACATACTAAGTATGAGATGCATCCAATATTACTGTCATTAATTGCTGTTAACAAGGTATTCACTTTCTTGTCCCTGTTGACCTCACATGACTTTTGACCTCATTTACCACAGACTTCATGAACTCAATGTTGCATATCCAAATGCTTAATATAAGATTCATTTCTTGTTTACAAGGTTTTGAGAATTTGACCTCAAATGACATTGACATCCATTGAAAACAGTACATTTCATCTACTCAATAAAGTGTATCCACATACTAAATACATCTAAGTTCATGTAAGATTCCATTCTTGAGATATTGTGTTTACAAGGGTTCCACACATTTGCCTTTGCTGACCCCAAATGACCTTGACCTCCAATAAACAACAGGCTCCTTGACCTTAAGAAGGGGCATCTAAATACAAAGATTGAGATCGATAGAAGAAAGCCATCACACAAACACAAGTCAGATTGTGGCCAAACTTGGTATACAGTTATTGGTAATAGTAGCTTGTATATGTAGGCCTAAATATTTGGGGACAAACTGGGCCCAATAATTCTGGGTCCCATTTTGTGCTGGATGGGCGCGAACTTTATTAGCTCAACTAATGTGGGTAGCGGTTTATGTGATACTGTAGCTAGTAAAATGTCTGTATCTTTTTTAAATAGTCTACTTCTACAATTGCTGGCCGATTTTTGTGAAATTTGCAGTGAAGGTGCCACATTGGGATGGCAATACAGCTTGTTCATGAATAGATGATTGGATAGAGGGAAGTGGTAATTTTTTAAAATTTTCATGAATTTTCAGAGTCTCACTTCTTCGATAATGTGGATTTAGGATATGGTAGCAAGCTTTATCTGGAGCCAGGAAGCTCATCAGGGTGCTGAACAACTGAAAGTCATAAGCCATTGCATGTTAGAAGACAGATCCTTCCTATGCCAATTTGGTACATTTACCCATGTGTGTCTCAATTGCCCTGAAGGTGTATCCACCCTTACCCTGCAGGGAAGTAGCTTGGTGACCATGAGTAATTTGCAAGAACTATTTCCAGGGCAGAATTTGCTAGTCAGTGTAACCTGATTCCCTTGTGTTGTTGAGCTACCAGTGCTTTACCACATTGGCCATGCATACTTGACTTAATTAAAGGCATTGAAGACTCACGCACAAAGAAACATCTCATGCCGGTAATCTGACCTAGTTTCCAATGAGGTGTAACAGAAGTGTTAGACACCACCATCGATCCCAGAAAATACAACACAGCTTGCTACCGTCGGTAATTAGAGACCAGTGCACAGTCAATACATGCAGTCACTGTCAATACCCACAACACAGTGTACATAGCTGTCTGCATTTTGTAGCGACACCAAAAAACTTCACTTGCAAGTTGCAAGCAACAGAAAGTTAACTTTTTTAGATGGCGGCACACGTTTTGGGGCGAGTCTTCAATGCCTTTAAGCAGTGAATAAATGAAAAACTGTACTATAGACTCATGGCAGCCCTCCACTGAATTGGTTTTCCTTTTGAACACAGATGATGGGTTGAGCCACTGCAGCATTGCTGCTCTAGTTTCACCTCAAATGGATTTTGGGACCATTTGGACCCACATTTTCTTTACATTACAATAACTCTGCAACCAAAAAGTTGGTATATGTCGGCCATCAGGGCCCAACAAAATTCCAGGCCCATTTTTTGCTGGGTGGGCCCAAATTTTATTTCTACCTCAAATGCATTTTGGGAGGCATTCTTTGGGCCAAATTTGCAGGGCCATTATTCTTGGGGTTCAATTTTGGGGCAAATATATATTTTCGAGCCACTTTGTCTGGGCAAATTATTTTAGGAACCATTTATGCCCAAAATTTTATCTGTCGCAATTTTGTTGGGAGGGACCAAAATTGTAAAACTGCAAAAACTCCACAACCTTAAGTCAGATTTTATCCAAACTTGGAATACAGTTGTTTGTTAATAGCTAGTACATATCAGCAGAAATATTATGATATTGGGTGATGACGTACAACACTGTAATATTCCAACTAGCAAGGAACCATAGTGCCCATTCTTTATCTTGACTGCAGGGTTTCCTTGTTTGTTACTTTGATGAAATGGACTATCAAATTCTTTAACAGTGATGGTTTTAATTCTTGACTGCAGGGTTTCCTTGTTAGTTTGATGACTAGGACTATCAAATTCTTTAACAGTGATGGTTTTAATTCTTGACTGCAGGGTTTCCTTGCTTGTTAGTTTGATGACTAGGACTATCAAATTTTTTTACAGTGATGGTTTTAATTCTTGACTGCAGGGTTTCCTTGTTAGTTTGATGACTAGGACTATCAAATTCTTTAACAGTGATGTTTTTAATTCTTGACTGCAGGGTTTCCTTGCTTGTTAGTTTGGTGACATGGAATATCAAATTCTTTTATATTGATGTTTTTAATTCTTGACTGCAGGGTTTCCTTGTTAGTTTGATGACATGGACTATCAAATTCTTTTATATTGATGTTTTTAATTCTTGACTGCAGGGTTTCCTTGCTTGTTATTTTGATGACATGGACTATCAAATTCTTTAACAGTGATGGTTTTAATTCTTGACTGCAGGGTTTCCTTGCTTGTTAGTTTGGTGACATGGACTATCAAATTATTTTATATTGATGGTTTTAATTCTTGACTGCAGGGTTTCCTTGCTTGTTAGTTTGGTGACATGGAATATCAAATTCTTTTATATTGATGTTTTTAATTCTTGACTGCAGGGTTTCCTTGTTAGTTTGATGACATGGACTATCAAATTCTTTTATATTGATGTTTTTAATTCTTGACTGCAGGGTTTCCTGTTTGTTATTTTGATGACATGGACTATCAAATTATTTTATATTGATGTTTTTTCATTCTTGACTGCAGGGTTTCCTTGCTTGTTATTTTGATGACATGGACTGTCTTGATGCTGTACCTCTTAATCCAAGCTCAGAGGATGGAACACCTCATCAGGAGAAATATCCACATACTGAATAATTACTTGGTGAGCAAAGTCAATAGCATGTTCAAATTCTTAATAACTCTACTGTCAGATCATCTTTACATACAGTAACTACGTAGCATCACCACTTTTGGTTCCTTGCTTTAGCAAAAGGGACCTATGTAGTCAGGTTGGGGTGTGTGTGTCTGTGCGTCTGTGTGTGCATCTGTGACACTTGCTTGGGTACGATCTATCTCAATAAGGGAAAGTTGGATTGAGGCCAAACTTGGACTATAGATCCACCATATGGAGAAGGTATGCCCTATTGTTTTTGGTGCTCACAAAGGTCACCAAAGGTCAGTTATGGTCCAAAAACCCAAAATATTAAACCTGCAATAACTCCCAGTGCCAAAGTGCGACAAGGTTGATATTTTGGGACAAGTTGTCAACTGGTTAGGGGAACATTTTGAAGTTAACAGCCATGTGATCCAAGGTCACCAAAGGTCAATTAATGTTAAAAAAAAGAGTATTTTGCGATAAATTGAGAACAAATTGTCCTTTAGGGTTGGGAGTTGCTTCAATGTAATCCAATTGTCGACCCGCATCTGGGTGACCCTTGACCTCAATTTGACCTCTGGTGACCTTCAAGTGTTTTGGGGATTTTTACAATTTCGATGCTATTTTGAGATGTCAAAGGTACCTTCTGATCATAAATGTCATTAGATTGACCCCAGTGTGACCTTCGTGTGCGAAGTTATATGGGGTCAAATTTTTCGGTCGGAGTTAGGATGGCTGTACAGACTTGTCGTGTTGATTTTTGGAATCAGGAGATCAAACTACATCTGAAACCAAGGTCAAAGGTCACATTAGAAAAAATGTGCTTTTTTTTGGAGAAAACAGGTGAAAAAGAAAATGTTTGGTTTTGATGTTAGATTTGGATATCAAAGGTACCTTCCTATCAAAAATGTCAATAGGTTGACACCCGGGTGAGCTATGTGTGTGAAGTTATACGAGGTCAAAGTTATTTTTCAGACTTTTAATGCAATAACTCCCAGTGCCAAGGTGTGACATGGTTGATATTTTGGGTCAAGTTGCAAATGGTATAGGGGAATATTTTCAAACTTAACGGTCATGTGATCCGAGGTCACCAAAGGTCAATTAATGTTAAAATCTAGTATTTTGGGGGGAGAAAATGGGCAAAGAATAAAATGTTTGAATTTTTATAGTTTTGATGCTATATTCACGTTTCACCAATCAAAAATGTCAATGGGTTTACCCAAGGTGACCTTTGTGTGTGAAGTTATATGAGGTCAAAGTTAATTTTCAGACATTTAATGCAATAACTCCCAGTGCTAAGGTGTGACAGGGTTGATATTTTGGGACAAGTTGCAAACGGTATAGGGGAATATTTTCAAACTTAACGGTCATGTGATCCGAGGTCACCAAAGGTCAATTAATGTTAAAAAACTAGTATTTTGGGGGGAGAAAATGGGCAAAGAATAAAATGTTTGAATTTTTATAGTATTGATGCTATATTCACGTCTCACCGATCAAAATGTCAATGGTGTCAAAAATGTCAAAGGTCGCCCCAGGTGACCTTTGTGTGTGAAGTTATATGAGGTCAAAGTTAATTTTCAGACATTTAATGCAATAACTCCTAGTGCCAAGGTCTGACACAATTGATATTTTGGGACAAGTTGTGAATGGGGTGGTGGAACATTTTCATACTTAACGGTCATGTGATCTGAGTTCACCAATGTTATCATATATGTTGACCCGCTTGTAGGTGACCTTATATTTCTTACATTTTCGACGCCATATTCAGATCTCAAAAGTGCCTTCCAATCAAAAATCCGATCACAATTTGTGATCACAAGTATTGGCTATAGTGTTGGTTACTTTATGGGTCCATGTAGGACCACAATTACTTGGACTATTTGAGCCCAATCTTGCTATGATAATATTATGTGTATTTCCATATACCCCTATGCAAGGAACCACAGTGCCCTTGGGCTCTTGTTATTTGTAGTATTTTTTGTTCTCAGAATGAAGCATACTTGCTCGCAAAACCCTGTGTGCAAATACTGTAGAAATTTGATGTTTAAGACTTTATAGAATTTGTGTAACTATTATTTCAATGTTGTCACTTTATGTTTTTTTCACAGGAAGAACTTGTCTACTCTGAGTTGGATTTAACCAAGTATGAATCCATTCTTCAGTATTGGGTAACACACTGCCTGCCACCAAGATCACAAGGGGTACTATCAATATTAGGAGTTGTCAAGGTCCAAGACTTTACATATTACTTCATCTACTATTTGGTTCCTGTTGCAACAGCATTACTTACACCCATTGTCAAACTTATTCTGTCTCTCTATGAAGTATACAAAGTTAAACCACACCAAGAGCACGTATGGTCAATGGGTGAATAACCAGTCATGATTTTTGCCTTTTTGTTTTGCTAGCCTTGCCAAAACTTTCCAATTTCAATAGCAATCCTCCCCTTTTCACTTGACTATTGTTAAGTTACACTTCCTTACAAGATAGAAATTTAGTTTATAATTTCAGTTAATTTAAAGTTAAATTCAGTTCATTTTAAATTTGTTGAGATGGAAACTTGAAGTATTTGACTTTGTAGTCCAGTCAGACTGAACAGAACCTTTCAAACATTACATAGCATGAGACATGTTGAGAACAAACAAGTTTGAATGTCTTGCTTCCACATCTTGCAAAGACATACTGGGTTGTCTGCTCACCTTAACTCTTTTATTGTTAAACTAGCATGTTTTGTGAAATGTGGAATATTGTAGGTTCTACAAGATGTTATGGAATCTGCAATGTGCAAGATAAAGAGACAATAAATATGGTAACCTCTAGTTTTAGGTAATGTTATATTCAATATGGCTTGGATGTCACATTCAATGTGTCCTCTGCAAAGCAGTCTCATGTTCCTCCCCCTTTCTACATTTAACCCAGGGTACTTTCTTGGATAATTATGATTCCTGTTCTAGCTTGCTAAGCTCTACATTATTCTCTCTCTTATCATTGTTTGGCCAGTCTATGTAATATTTGAAATGATTTTATATTGCAGCGTAACAAATAGCAGTTAAGGCAAACCTCTGCATGCTTTAAACATATTTGTTCATTTGAGGAAAATAGATTGATATATATAATGCAAAGTACACCATTTAAATGTTTGTCTGGCTGTCATTTTGTGTCATTTAGTTGCATTTTTACTTGACTTTAAAATTAGAGGCAAAAACTTTAAATATTTAAAAAAAAAAAACATTACTATGGTCGAGTGGACAAAGGTGGTGGCAGTAGAAGCAATGAAACCTAGCATCTGGGAGGTTTTTCCATCAAGAAGAAATCCATGGTTTTCCCATCTAGAATGGTCATTAAAATTTTGAAAAAATTCAAAAACAGTAAAATGGATTGCCACGCAAGATGAAGTGTAAATAATGAGCCATTTAGGCTTCTCTCACATGCATATGTGGCTGCTCAAATATGTGGCTGCCCAAACACAAACTACAGAGTTGGATACATTCTGGTATAAATTTGATCAATACAAGTAGCTCTAACACCAGATTTGTGCTACGAAATAAGTTTAAAGTTTCCCCTGAATGATTTAGGTAGTGGACTGCACCTGTGATTTCATAAATGAGGGTGTACTGCCCTGGGGTATGTAGGAGGCCTGGGTATCCTCTCCCCAAATTGGTAATTAGATGTAGATATTAGATGGTGCATTCTGAGGCATATTTACACTATAAATTAGGTCTATAAAAATAGCATTAAATGCAAAGATCAGCTAATGAATACTTTGCATCATGTTGAAACCAGAAAGCCAGTGGGCTTATTGTGATTCCTTGCCAATTGAAATTATAATCCCGAGCTTTCATCATTGTTGATTAAATTGATCAGCAAGGTACTTTCACTGACTGGACCTACCTACTAAATATGTTAACTTACCATGTTTACAAGCTATTTTTAGAAAAAATCAACTTAAGTCCTGCCCCCTAATAAATGTGCATAATATCACATTGAACATACATTTTCATGTACCCGCACCAACACCTTGCCCCAAGTATGATTCAATTCTGGAAATGTTTACATTTGACCCTGGCACATCTAAGTACCAAATATGACTTCAATCCAACTTGTCGTTGTTCAGTTACCGTGTTTACAAGCTAGTTTAGTGAACATCAACTTAAGCTCCCCACTAATAAATATGCATAAAATCAACTTGAACATATATCACCATGTACCCGCTCTCTACCAACACATTAATACCAAGTATAAATAAATTTTGACTTTTGGTTGCGGAGTTATTAGCATTTGAAGATTTATACGTTTGAACTTTGACCTCATTATTATTCATGAGATGAGAAGGCGCACCACTATACCAAGTATGACTTTAATCCAACTTGCCATTGTTGAGGTATCGTGTTAACAAGCCAAGGGCGTCACATATGCACATACACTAACACACGCAATCGCCATCCCATAGATTCCTTGAGCCTTCTGGCAAGGAATCAAAAAGGGGGTGGGGAATATATACTCGTAGAAGTGGTCTAATTCTTCCTGTCGACCTCTTTGGAGCATGATGTACCAACACCAAAGAGATAGTCGCAATCTGACAGAAAGTTATCTGCTGGAACCAAACGATGAGCCCTATCATTGTTGACTTGGAAATGATCGGTAAATTTCATGCACTCATATGCACATACAACCATAAAGGAGCCTCACTACGGCATCTTATTATGAAGTTAATCCACACGGAGTTGGGGTTAACCCTGTTTAGAAAGTTGTCAAACTATGATCTCTGACCTTCACAAGCGACATGATTCTTGGTTTCACAAAATGGAGCCATATACTAAGTATGTAGTTCAAACCACAGTCCACATGTCCTTTCTGTGTTATCATGTTTATACACACACCCTCACCACTACTGAGAGGTAATAAAACCTATGCAGACTATTTCCTAGTGGGTCAGTCTGTATGCACATAACAACAAGCACAGATTATGCCTGCTAGTATTGTTTGTACTCAGAAGCAAAACAAGACGAACATTTTTTTTTAAATTCTGTAAGGCATGCAATCTATTCAAAATTAAAGACTATGCCAACAAGGCTAATCATTTGACTGTTTTCAGATTGGTAAAAAAATTGGAAGTTTGTCATAACATTTTTTTTTTATTTTGGAAGATTTACAAGATACTAATATAAAACATACAAAGAGGTGAGACTATATTACAGTGTTGTGTCTACACAGTGCAAATGTACAAACATGGTATAATGGAAAAATCCTTCACCAAAAGAAAACAATATAACATAACTATATTTTGAAAACAATTTTCAACCAGTGTAACGTACATTGCTATACCAGGAATTCATTTTTTGTTCTGTATATGAAATCCAGACCACACATGTTAACTGTAAGACCTCACCAGAGATACAAGAAGTATCCAAGTTGGCCTTGTGTCTCATTCATAATGGCCATTGATTTAACTAATTAATATATAGCTGGACATAGGAACATTTTTAAATCATTCCTAAAATACCTTTTCCTACAGGGCAGGCCACATATGTAACACTAAAATAATCTACGTGTGGCAATTTTCAATAAAGAGTAGATGGGAATTATGAAAATGGAAAGAAGTTTGGTACAGCTGACTGGCAGTTTCTGATCATAAACAATGGCAAACAAAACGTTACACCAGTCTGCAATAGGTATCACTTCACTAAGCTACTATACTTTTTATATGAGTTAGTAGTCTTAGGTTTACAAAAATGGACCACACATTGTGAATGTCAAATTTTAAGTACATAATACTTTGGTAAGAGCCAGAAAATGCAACTATAACATCAAAACTGACTTGAATTTTCTTGGCCTGTTGGGTGTAAATATGGGAATAATGATTAGCATTAAAACTAATACATTAAAAGAGACTACGCCCATCAGTTGACTGAGGCTCAACTAGTTGCTGTGAAGATGCTTTACTGCACCTTATGTGTCAATCACTTAGCATGATATAAAGAAATCTCACAATGGAGCAGCCTTGTAGCAACAATCAACAATCTCCTGGTCACCGAGTTTATTAAGTAACCAACAGTTAAAAACCAGAGCTTTGTTGGCATATGCTCCACCTTAGTCTACAATTCATTCAAGGGCCCACACAAATACATCTAATATTGTACCACCAGACTTTCAATATGTGCAGTAGCTTGCTCTGTGCCATGAGAATACCATCACAGAAAAGCAAAAGATCATTTCACCTACTTACATTATTTCATAAATGAGGAAGATCCCAGACAAGTAGCTGACCTAGGAATATGTAGCCACTAACCAGCATACCAGACCATGGAGATTCAAAAATATTTTTCCTAAACATGCTGGAGGCTCAAATCAATGATCCATTCAGCAATATTCTGGTTTCATAGAACATACTGTATATGCTACAAGCTCTGAGAGTAGACATTCATAAAGAAATCTTAGCTTCCATGATCAGTCTCAGATATTCATATAAAATTTAAAATTGTGATTAGTTCTAATGATAACTTAATCTCATTGAAACAAATTACCTTCTTCATGGTACCACAATGACATAAAAAGTTTCTTGTTAGAAAACAATTCCATTGGCCTAGTCTATCAACAACATGGAAGCTATGCCTAACGATTCACCTGGATAGATGCTAACAACACAAAAACTCAAGTAAACTTCAAGAACGTTAAAGAAATTTTTACCAGTGCTTGTAATGTGTTTGTAAATGAGAGCCCCCAATTCAACTAGGAACACATTGCTCAGGACCTGTTATTTCTAAACAAATGATAAAAAAGGAAGATTACAAGAGTGTGCAAGCTCATCCAATGCAGTATTTCTCTCATGTGATGCAAACATCACAAAAATAATTCTTTTGTCAAACATATACCATTGAGCAACATTTCAAGTTACTCTTCACATACCCACATTGTTTTCCACACCTGCTTTTGGAGCACTTACTGCAGTACACTGTGAATGTATACACTGACAGAATGATATTATATATATACACCCAGTATTTTCCCATATAGTATCAATGTAGGCTTCTAGTTCTGCTTCTGCAGCACTGCTGATATTTGTTAACAAACTTAGCACCACACACCAGGTTAAGAGATATTTAACCCTACTATATAGTATTGCAGACTTAAACATGTATATCTTTGTAAGGAGTATATTTCCTGTGTTGTGATCACCCAGACGGTGTGTTCTAGTGCAAGTTCTCACAGCTGTGAAATCAAGAGGACCCTTTTGTTGTGGACATTCTCACAGTTACAAGTATGATCAAGTAGACAATGTTGTGGTGAGAGTACTCACGGCTCCATATATATAATCATGTTGTCGTAGTGAGTCCTCACAGTGCAAT
>JAIPMN010005291.1:12669-29321 GCA_020650975.1 Apostichopus californicus
AAAAATTTTGGTTATATTTTTCAGGCAAGTCTTTACAGCCCCCCCCCCCCCCAAATCTATTTCGGCTCCTATGCCTATGGTCTCAGCAATATTTTTTTAGATGTCATACCAGCCATCTCTCAGGGGTTCTACTGTGATACTCACGTTTACATCAGCTTGAGTTACCAAAATCAAAGAAACAGCCAAGAATTACATTGCCGAACATGAGTTTTGTTCAATTTGATTGATAAAAGATTTTAAAAATAAGATTAAAAAACGATAAAAGATTTATAAAAGATTTATAAAATTTCCAAGTTTCAGGCACTGATCTCCAGATACAGATTTACAGGTACACAAATTTGGTCAATTTCAAAAAAAAAATTAAATTTCATACAATAACATATATCTGTTGTGAGCCTTAAAGTGCTTGAAATAAATGTTTGATATTTTCTTTTAACATGCACATTGCAAGCGCAAAAGGTCATAAGGAACTGAGCATAGTCTTGCTGCCAAGAATTTATTGGCACAATACTAAGTTAATTGTATTTCCATAGCTGTATTATTTCAGGCTTTGATTCTTCAGCAGAGACATTCAATTTTACAGTGTTTTCCTCTCTCAGGCACTTTCGAAGAAAGTCTGTGTCCCATGATGCCATTCACAGCAAGTTGCTAAGCCCCGAGAGATTGGTACTCAAGTCGAAAATTAACCAGCACCAGGGCACCCTGAAGAAATTATCTCTAACTGCATCTGCTCACCAGGAGGACAAAGAAAATCATGCTGTTTCCATACCTAATGGCATCTCAATGCCATCTTTACAAAAGCAACAGAGACGAGTTACTGTGAGTAGTACATTATTAAGCTTATCAGTACTTTTTCAGTCCTATTAGTCCGTCTGGTCTTGTCACGGTTAATGTTGGTATTGTGGCCCATCTACCACAACAACTCATGGCAGCTGCCACTCTTACACTTGTCATAAGCAAGCATCCAATCAAAAATAATATACAATCAAAAATAATATACATTGCAAACATGGAGAGAAGTCTTCAGCTATATTCATATGTGCAACATTCATGTGAAATGGAGAAAGAAGTGAACTGTATCCAAGAGAACTGAACCAAGGCCTGTTTTCAAAGCTGAAATTTTTTTTTTTTTGTCAAACTGAACTGTATTAACAATACATCCGTCATCTAGTCAAATTTTCCCGCCTTGTGATTGGTCGATATCCCACGGTGTAACCTCTGGGTTGTCGTTTGTTGCATCTTTCTCCATTTTCCTCCAGATGACAAGAAGGTTTTGTGAAAGGTTGTGTTTTCCCCAACAGGTCTGCAACAAGTAACCAATTATTATCATTTTCAAGTCATTTTACTTTTGATCATCTGGAGCTCAATTAAATTGATCGGCAGGTGATTATGTATATTGATTTGTTGCTGCAGTGTTTATCCCCGACATTTACCTTCTATGTCCCCAGATATCAGTAGAGGGTAACATCGGCTCTGGGAAAACTACCTTGTTAAACTACCTGGCGCAACGGGATGACGTCCAAGTCAACGTGGAACCGGTAGACGACTGGAAGAATTGCAGAGGGCATAATTTATTGGTAAGTTGTACCTTTTGTCAAGTTTTAGGTTGTCTTCCTCGTATTGTGGTGATGGATTTGTGTTTAAGAAATATTTAATTACAAGGAAATTTACACAGTGGAGGAGTGCACTGACATTTTTTTGTCATTTGGAGAGCTTTCCAAGTCAGTGACACCTGTATTTTGATTGCATCTAGAGGCCTGTACTTAAAATGGAGGAATCTGGCTGTGTTTAAAACAATGATTGGGAATGAAACCAAATAAAAAATTGAAGATATTGATTGTTTACGATGAACTTTGACCTAAGTGACCCAGTGAAGCCGATAAGCAACTGACAATTGGACAATTGGACAGGAGCAATACAGTCTAGGACCACAAGTATATATCTGTTACGAATACTGCTGTACAAGCTATAAATTACGGTGGCTTACTAGGGACATAGGGAAAAAAATAAGTGCCCCAAGTCTCAAAATTTTGAGACTTTTTATCTCATTTTTTTATTCCTCTGTCCCTATTAAGCCACCGTTATAAATAACTTTATTACCAAATTTATTTTCAAGTACAGTTCGATCGTCCAATAAGAAAACGAGTCGCTTCAGATCAGTGGACGAAAACTCACGATATCTCATGAAATTTGTTATTTCATTATAACATGGTCCTTTAAGTATACACCATTATGTAAATACCAACTATACACGTGTACAGTAGTTCTTTTTGAATGTTGATAATATAATAATAATAATATGTATTATTGATATCAATATCAATAATAATAATAATTATTATTATTATGATTATTATTGATAATTAATATTGATATTAATAATTGCTTATTGATACAGGGTCTGATGTATGAAGATCCAGTGAGGTGGGCATTCACCTTCCAGTCCTATGTACAACTGACCATGTTGAATCAACACATCCTGCCACACACACGACCAATCAAACTCCTGGAAAGGTCTATACAGAGTGCAAGATACTGTTTCGTTGAGAATATGGCAGTAAAGTAAGTCAACCGATTTCTCTGTCCTGTTAAACATGATCGCATCAAGGAAGAAGGGGGATTAATATGCCGGGGGGGGGGTGGTGGGATATTGGCTTATCAGTAATTAAAAAGATGTTAATTGATATTTAATAATATGAGGATATCTAGTTAATATTATTACTTTGTTTGTGAAATTTCATACTAACAAAAGCCATACGGTGACCTTGAACTTCCAGCTTGCCAAGGGTTGTAGAAATTTATCTTTTCCTTGGTATTTATAATAATTTAATAAAAATTTAATACTCCATTTTTTCTGTTTTTACCATTCAAACAGCAAGAGGATAGCAGACGCTGAATACACTGTTTTAGATGAATGGTTCCAATGGCTGCTCAAGAATTCAGATGTTCATCTAGACCAGATTGGTAATTTTTCTCATACTAAACTTATTGTTATGAAATTATATTAGATCTTTTCAAAGTCATCGTACAGTTCCCTACAGTAACCTGATTGTTATTACGGTCAGAAGTATTTTCACATGAAATGCTCGTTGGCCCTGGGGTGTTAATTTTTTGGTGACTTCTTGTAAAATGGTATATATTGGTGTCGGGCCAAGGGTATTACTTCAGTTTTTAGTAGTAAGTTTAATTATGTACATCTTTCAAGAACTCTTCGAAACTTCAAAATTCAATCTGTTCTTGTTTTGCAGTATACCTTCAATCATCTCCCGAGGTTTGCCACCAGAGGATCAAGCAACGCTGTAGAAAGGAAGAATTGGGCATTCCGCTTGAATATTTGCAAGAAATTCACGACCGTTACGAAGAGTGGCTGATTAAGAAGACAAAATTTAGCGTCCCAGCTCCAGTCATTGTAAGTTTCAGCTTCATTTCTTCAAAGGGGAGGGGGAGGGGGGGTTTGGTTAAGAAAAGTCTTGAGATTTAATCAAGGGGTATGATAGAGTGCATGTCAAACAAAGCACATTTGATCCCATCTCCATGGCTTGTTCCACTGTTGTTGATATAATGTGCAATCTATTGACTATAAGGTATAAAGTACATCACTGCATTGCGAAATTGTCTGTCATGGATAATACCAACAGCAGTTTTGTTTGTTATCAATATAAACTTGAAATGATGATATAACCCTTCAAAAATAAGTCAATTGTTTGACTTGAATGTTAGTATTTTTCTATGTTACCCTGCTTACCTGTCTCTTCACAACCTTGGCACTCTACCGTGTCCAGAGTGACCTGTTAACGCTGTACGCCCTCTGTGACCGGTCACTTCCAGACAAAGCCCCTTTCTTCATTCTCCCACCCAAAGTGTCTAGGATTGTCAAAAACAAATTGTGGGCTTTGTTAATTCATCCAGACTTTGTTTGTTGCTTACCAGCTAAGTCTTCTTCAAATTTATGCATTAATTTCAATTTTGGAAAGGTCCTAATTTGCTTCGGTGAAATGGATGGAAAATGGAAGACACACAGAGGTATCATGCGTAGCCAATGTATTACAATGCCATTTATTACGTGCGCAATGTACATAGCCAAGTAGAATTAGTGTCTGCAATGGAACGAGCAATCACGATGGGAGTTGGACCGAAATGTGTTCTTTTGCACTTCATTTCGTGTGATTGACTTGTTAAATCTTGGACTTTGTTATACCTTTTATTAAATGCAAAATAACCACTCATGTTTTGGTATCACTACATGTTAGTAGTAAAGCTACAAGTGAACTGAATCCTAGACGTGTGGTAAAACATGCAGAATATCTCAAACTTACAACTTATCGCAGCAACTTATTGCTCAGCTATCAGAAATGTATTACTGTTTAATCGTCTATTGTACATGCCTAGCTGTTAACAGTACTGGATAAAATACGCTATCACACTAACTTGGTGGGAATTTGGTTGTAGTCCATGCCATTCATATGCCCCTTCTACACAACAATAGGTATGATAATGACCTAGAAACCTGAAACTATAGATGGAATCATGTTTTGACATATTTAAGGCCTCACACTTGCTGAAACATGTCACTGGAACTCACTCCCTCCTCCCCCCCCCCCCCTTACTATTTTACTCCAAACCACAGATTTCCAAATGTCTACAATTTTGTTTTCGTTTTTGAGCCATTTCTGTCTAAAACATTGTTTGGCACTTTTCCAGAAGCTGAGGTAACTACAAAAATAAAATTACTCCTTGAATGTCCTGATTTTCATGGCATTTTCCTGTTTTGGTTTTTTCATACACTTTTGAAATGAAATTGGAAACCTCCCAGAGCAGAATAAATGGAACGATGTATTATAGTAGATTCTTTTATTTAATTGAAGAAATTTTTGATATTGCTTCAAAGTTGTAGCCAAAAACAAACAAACATGTTTTCTAAGGATATTTACATATGCAAAGGTTTCTTTCCTTATTAGCTTGATCTGTCTGTAATCAACAGGCATGGCGCTTTTGTTTCTGTTAATGAGGGATCGAAACAAAGGCCAATTGACGCACTTGGCAAGTTGCTAACTGAAAGCAATTTGCCGGGGGGAAATTCACCTGACAATCAGTTTACAAAATGCCAGGAAGTTAGTTTGACGTCACTGTCACTGGTGTGGATAACTGGATATAACTCAAAAAGGATAATGATATTATTGGCATGTGACATGCATCATGTTTTTCCATATATCTGTTTGCTTTTCCTTGATTCTATAAATAGCTTTTGGAAAACATTGGCACTTTTCTTTTCTCCATTTTCTCTCAAATATAATTTTTTTTTCACTGTCAGTCTTACAGTTGGTAAGGAATAAAACAGGCACCCCTCTATCCCCCCCCCCCCAAAAGAGAGAAAATTCTGTTTAAAATGTCTCTACTGTATCAGAAATATTCAGAGAACAACGAATTGTAGAGGAATGGAATGAGTCAGTATGAAGAGGTTATCAGCCTTATTCCAAAAACCATAAATTATCAGATTTTGAATGGTTTCCATGGTCTTTTGTCACTGAAAAGAATGTTTTGTTTTTTTCTCAAATGGAATTTCAAGGGGAAATTCTCAAGTTGGCCTGCAAACCCAGTTATTGACTCATTAGCTGTTAGGTAATTCATTCGTTGAATTAATGAATTTGTCTAATCTTTTTTTTTTCAGATTTTGGATGCAGAACTCTCATTGCCAGAAATGATAAAGCTATTCGAAGACCAACAGAATAAAATATTATTAAAAGGGTAAACTTCGTCAGTGACCATAAGAATTAACATAATCCTAAGTTAATGATTTAAATGGTTCTACCTCAGCCACCATTTGTACTCTGAATTAAATTAACTATAATAAATCATTCTAGTATTTGCAATTCATCATGTTAGAGAGAAGTGAAAAGGCAGTCATCTTTGTTCTTGCCATCCACCCCCCCCCCCCCACCCCACCACTTTTTGCCCACAAATCTGCCATTTCAGGGTAACATTTATCATACATATTGACAATGCAGCAACTTTGGGTTCTGTCCTAATTGATATTTAATTGAAGAGAACACCACAAACTCTTACCAAATATCGATGGTTACTCATTGCCCAAAAATACATGCTATGATGAATCGATTAGCATCATATTTATTTTAATAACAAATACAGGAAAGACAAAGACATCTTGAAACTTGGCCAAAGTCACAGATTTGCTGGGAACTTTGCTCCTTTCACTTGTCATATTCAGTATTCGACCACTGAATATGCATTAGAGCAAAATGACCGGATGTGAAGACATTAGTTGAAGTTTGAACTATTCAGCACAATTTTGGTTTGACCTTTCATTGAATTATATACCAGGTTTTGTAACTTGAGTTCGGTATCCATATCCAAGGATGACTGACCTTATGCAGACTTTTAGTCTTGATATATGTCCAAACAGGAAAGATTTCAGTGGGATTAATGTTTCTATAGCTGTTCCAGTTTTCAAGATATTCAGCTATGTAATATGCTAAATCTCTGGCTGCATCAAATTAATTTTATGCCTAAAGTTACCCATTAATTAAAGAAACTAATCCAATATTAAGGGTTTGTTGGTTAGAAATGACCTGACTTGCACACAGCACTTATTCCTCGTTGCGATGCGTGTGGAACTGCCCAGTTCATGTCAAGATGAAAACAACAATGTGGCTTTTCTTCATGGAAATGTTTCTGTAATAAAATTTTACCCCTTCACGCAACCTCCCCCTCCCCCCCCCCCATTAATAAAATGAATTATACCCTTTCCAGTTTTTAATGTATAGCTTCTTACATTCATGTTAAAACCTTGAACTAAGTTTTCCAGCTCTGGTGTTAAAAAGAACTAGAGTTATGACAATAGGCAACAATGGCTGAAAGGTTTATGGGATGTTATGTACCAAATAAACAAGTCTGACATGAAACAATATTTGTTACTTTGATTAGATTTTGTCAGTATTTAAATTTTAATGTAGCACAGGGTGGCCTTTTTGAATCTTATTAATTATCAAACAGTGAAACATATAAGAATGATGTATAACATACCCCTCTCAAAAAACAGGAGCACTTTTGATCATTTAAGGTGATCCCAGAAATGTTACATCAGGGTGAAGTTAAATTCAGTGTAGTTGGGAGCATGTAATCGAAATCCACGGTTCTTGAATGTAATCTATTTCTTTCTTTGTTTTTTCATTTTCTCCTTATGTCAGCTTTTTCTTATTGTAATGTTTTGTTTTCATATTATGTTATGATGAAATTAATGTCATCTTCATAGTTTTATAATAGTAAAGTACAGCTTTCCAAAAGACCTCTACCATGGTTACATCACAGACCACCCACCCATGATACACTACCCTGGAGTAGGGAAAGTTATATACGTGATTTCAGAACCTGAATGACAATTAGCAGTACTGTACTTGTCATTCAGCCTCTGAAGAAGATCCTGCTATGATCAAAACGTCAGGCCAACTTACTTTTACACATTCTCATACACAGGCTCTTTAGTGGATAAGCAGTTTGTTAACAGTTTTGTTTTATTTTGAAGTTGTATCTGGTAATGTAGTTTACATTCAAATGTTAGGAACAAGATATGGGTGCTGGAGTTTTCATGTAACGGTGTAGAATATGTTCCTTTGTCTGTCACTAGAATATCCTTTAAGTATTTCTCACCATTTGATGTGATTGCCAAAAAATAATGATAACTTTGTTGCATAAAGTTTTATCAAAGCTAATCAGAATAGCTCCCAAATTCCAAGCATACTGAAAAGTGCCCAAAAGCTTTCGAAAAGTACTTTTCAAGTTGGTTCTGGCCTTCTCAGACATTAAAGGGTGTGAAGACTCGCCCACTGAGAAACGTCTGATGCCGGTAATCTGACCTAGTTTCGAATGAGGTGTAACAGAAGTGTTAAACACCACTATTGATCCCAGAAATACACACACAGCTTGCTACCGTCATTAATTACAGTCAATAAATGCAGCTACGGCCAATACCCACAACACAGTGTACATAGCAGCGATGGACATCTCAGGTCTAGATAAAAGATAACAAGGTATCACGTTTCATTACTGTCTGCATTTTGTAGCGACAAGAAAAAAACTTCACTTGCAAGCAAAGGAAAGTTAACTTTTTTCAGAGGCGGCACGCGGTTTGGGGCGAGTCTTCAATGCCTTTAAGGGGTGTTAAAATTAGATGTCACAGACAAGGGGAATGCTTTTGAGCTTGAAAGTTAAAATTGTTTGATCATGAATGACCATTGGTTGCCCTTCTCAAATATTGAAACAGGTGCAATTCTGCTGATGCTTTGTAAGGTCTGTTGCTGTTTTAAATAAACATCAATACTTTGCATAATAAATATTGGGTCACAAGTCATGAAAAGTTAAGAAAGATACAGTAACTACGAATTTGTTGAATGCGGTTTCAGATACTATGATCATGGTTAAATTATGATGTCGGTAGTAGCCTTAGGGGATAAATGGTGACTCATTTAAAGTTCTATCATTTAAATTATACAGTGTCAACTAAACTCTAGTAGGTAGGTACAGGGTGTAATCAATGTCAGTTTCTGTCTTTGTCAGGCACAAAAGCCATTCACATAATATCCTGTCCTAGCCGTTTTATGTTTTACTCCCTTTTTGAACCATTGAGAGCCTTAATTTGGCTTTAATGCTAGTATACATGTTTTAGACTTAGTTACTTCTTAGTGTGTGCAAGTGTTGCACTTTTTGTAACAATATTTGCTGCAATTGTATTATTGTAAATACATTTTTTGTCTGATAAATTGAGTAAAAAGTTTTATTTCAAGCCATTTATCTCGGGGGAGGGGGGTTGTGTGGGGAGGGGGGGGGGAAATGTATCAATATTATATTAGCATCCCAATGAATGTTTTAGTAGATTTTGTCAAGGGCATTTGGACAGTACTAGCCTGAGACTTCCACTCCCCCCTCAATTTGGTTGTCACCCCAATGCCTACAAACAGGTAGAGGCCATGAGATCTAAATGTAATCAAGGTTCTTTTATATATATAAATTTACAACTGAAGCAACAATATACACTTGGCTTTTAATGACAAACTAAACATCTTTCTCTTTTATGGTTTCTGTATTCTTTAAAGGTATCTCTGTCGATTAGATCCATGCAGGTTTTGACATATGAGTTCAAAGAAGTGTAAATTTTATTGAATAAAACCAAAATCGACATGCAGCTTTCTTCCCAGATTATCTGGATTTATCACCAGCAGGAACAAAAATGCAAGCTCAATTTGATTACAAAAGATATGGATAAATGAGTAAAATGACCACTCAGCTTTCACCTTCGTTCATAGAAAAGCCTGTCAGCCGATATGTAAAGCACTTCTATAGAAGCACATGACAGAGAAGACCAACATATCAGACAGTGATTGGCTGATAACCATAACAAAACTATTGTGACAGTCTTCTGGTACAGTGTAACATGACGGTAAATGAACTCAAGAATCTGATTCCTGGTAAGGTGTTAACCAGCCAACAAAGGATCTTATTACTTGTTTGTCACTTTAAACAGTGTTAGCGAGTATTGAGCTCCACGCCCATTCACATTAAATGTGATATTGTTATGGGAGCTTAACAGGAACATCTCCATAACCAACTGGGTGACAAATTTGACTGAGCTTAACGGGAACATCTCCATAACCAACTGGGTGACAAATTTGACTAACTTTCTCCTTATTTCTAAAAGTAATATTTATTGAATGTTACTTATATATAATTTGAAATCTGATATGAATTCAAGCTAAAAGCTCAACTCCTCAGTTATGTATCTCAATAGGAGGAACCGTATGAACAAATGTGAGAGAAAACATTTAGTCTCTAAACATACGGTTAATTTCCCAATTACTAATTTTTATTTAATCTCTCTACATTATCATATGTATTACACTTATATCCCTCACCCCATCTCCCCACATAAAACGAAATAACAACATCGATTTTATAAAGTCCTATAACGGTAAGTCATGTTCAAACTGAACAAAACTTTTGTCACTGTCAAAACATTACCCTCTTTGGTTTAAGGTCCCTTCAATGTTTAAGAAGGGTGTTGGAGGGCTAAAAAATGTCAAACTAATTACTAATAATGATGGCAATCACACAGAAATTGCTCGATATATTTTCCAAGATTTCTTTGAGAGTTCTGGAATAGCTATTTGTATGGTATTGATATAAGTTGTTACGGTTTTGACATAAGCCCTGGCAGTGTGTTCACTGAAGTTTTGCACCATCATGTGTTGCTTATTCCACTTCACATTGGCTTTATCATGTGCGTTACTGGGCAGATGTTTCCATGTCATAATAACAGGTAGTACCAACTATAACGCCCGATTTACCCCTTGGGGGTGAAAAGGAAGTACCACCTATTATCCATACTTAGTATGTTAGTAGTTTATAAATTCACTATCCAGAATTGGATTATGGTTAGGTAATCATCTGGTTTAATTAAACCAAATCAGAGTATAACATAAGCTTATAGGCTGCACTTAGACCATTTTTATTAAACAATTCCTGGTGTACTAACACTGATTATTTAACAACGGTGCTTAGGAAGAAAAGACAAAACAGAAAAGAGCTCGCCGAAATGGTTATGGATATTATGTAGCACAGCAAGGTATGATAAGGACATATCTATAATTTGGGGCAGACAAGAATAAAAGGAACAAAATGATCAAAAAGATTTGTTTTTCATGCTTGCTATAAGGTGTAAATTAAAACTTAATGTAATTGGAGGGGGGAATGAGAAATAAATATTAATGATTCCAGATTCTGTCATAAATGATTATTCCAAGAGCATTCCAACGATGGGAAGAAAGTAGAGACGAAATTAAAAAACACAGCAAGCCTGCTTTTTCTTTCTGAATTATGTAAGAAAATTACGGTCAGTTTTATCTTCCATTGAAGCATACCAAGTCACATACCTCTGCAGGTATCTCCACCCCCCCCCCCTCCTGATTACCCCCACCCCCAAAGGCACACCTCCAAAGAGATTCAATGGATCTGGGCTAACATAAACTCAACCATATGACTCAATATGAAACTTTTGCAGAGTTCTGCACCTTTTTCAATATTTATGTCATTACTTGTTAAATAAGTTACAGGGATTCAGAGGACTGCCAGTCACAGCTTGAGACATATTGTATGAAGAAAAAATTTCCTACATGCTGTTTCATACAAACAGCTGTACAGACATTCATAAAAAAGGCTAACTTCTGCGATGACCCATTGGAAAATTTGGTTGCTCATATAGGCTAAGGAAGAAAGACACGATAAAAAAGAAGATTTATCAGTTCTCCCAGAAGGTCGCAATGTAAATTTAATTTGTTTTTTTTCTCTTCTTTTATTTCGTTAGCTACTTTAACCTAAAGTAGGAAACTAGACTATTCTCTCACATATAGTAACAAAACACAATTTTTCATCTTTAACCTAGTCACAGGAAAGTTTGACCTCCCGAAACATACGAAATGCTGCACTAGCAAAATACACAAGTGATTACCATTACTCAATACCATGGCAAGATGGCTCAACCTATAGGCAGAATCAATAGCAATTGGCAACTAGGAAGACCACGTTAATGGTCAGTTCACATTGACACTACAGGTTGACATAACTTCTGTAACTCTCATGCTGACAAAACTTTCATGGTTACTTTGTGTCTTGGTTCCTCATTTGGGATTTACATTGGACTACTTCCCCTTTCTACATGTTTTTTTTTTTAAGACGTGCAACTAAATGGTTCCTCCATTTTGCTACAAATTTCAAGTTAGTAGTTCCTGCATTTAAAGTCTCAGACTGATTGGTTTCCAGATTACCAAAGAACATGGTACTAAAACAAATAAACAACGAAAACAAAAAAACAATGTACAGTAATAAAATCAACTTAAGGTGGGAGACGGGTTCACATCTAGGTCCATTGATTGTGACAACCAAAACTCACTGAGAACAATGCAACTGGCCAGGACTTGGCTAAAACTTATTGATTCTTTATTAAAGGTTTACCCAAGATTCCTTTTAAAACAATTAAAGATCTTACTATTTTATTCCTCAATCTGTTGATTGGTAAGCAAGAAGAACTTATCTCTAACAGGCAAATCCTTTAGGAAACTTTCAAATGGACTATGAAATCCACAAAATATTATACCTTTACCAACATGCAATTACCACCACCAATATGGTAAGTCCTGCCAGGATGGAAACTTGAAGCCAAGAACAATTAAGTATGTTTACACTTTTTAAGGTTAGGCTTCATGTTGCTCATATGGCAAATCTGTTAGGCTACTGAAGCTGAGGACTAGCAATAGATATAGATGAATTTTTGGAAGTCTTGTATCATCAACACTTGCCACTTCTACTCCAGCTTTTACTTTCTATAATTCACCTCTTTTTTACTTTTTCACTCTTGTTTACAGAAGAGCAACCGTTAGGGTTGTGGAACTGAAATTACTTCATACCTTGCCTTGAGAATTAATTGGGTTTTTCATTCAACTATAAGCAAGTACTAGTTGGGTACATACTGCAACCTAGATCTGTCAATAACATCTGTCTTATTAGAAGCAGTTTGCTGTAGACACAGAAAATCAGAGTTTTAAATAATTTGAATAATATTTGAATAATTCAAACATCGCAGCTGGGCTGTCCATCTTGTTTTATTCACAATTTACCCACTCTTTGTGAAACATGACAAATTTGTAGGTTTACGGAGTAGAGTATCACTTACTCTCCCTATAGTGCCCATACTTTGGTTTCAAAGGGTTGATTCACTTTGGCAAATTGAATAACTTTTCTCTGTTTGAACTAGATACAACATTACCTTCTATCAAACCTACCAAAACTACTGTTAATGGAACTAAACCCATACACTTAAAACACAAATCATATACAAATTAACAGGTTAACATCACTAGAAATTTGGATAACAACATAAGATCGTGATAGAATCCACTTTTATTTTCCCAGATCACATTTTTACCAAGAAGCTAATTTAACAATTTTAACTGAGTAAAAAATGAAGGCATCCTGTTACATCTTTACATATGCTGATCATGACTGACCGATATTATATCAAATAAAGTTCCCATTTAACAACAGAATGATTTTTACCCAAAAATGATGATAAAACGATCTTAATGATACATCAGTGTGTAAATACACAGCACTACTTTTTATATACAGTTCCATTATAGTAGAAAAACAGTTTGCAAAGATCTCTTTGCCTTTCTTATGTCCGTCGGGAGTCTCTATGTCGCCCAGGCTTCCAGTTCCCTAAGGTCGTCATCTTCCGTCTTCTCTTCTGTGAGGCAAAAAGAAAGAAATTAAAAATGCGTAAGATTTGACTTTGTCACATACCCTAGACCAGGGCTTCCCTAACTGGGGTGCATGAACCCCCAGGGGGTGCGTGAGTCCATCCCAGGGGTTTGTGAGATGTTTCTGAAAGTCAAAACTGGAGTACTTTTTGTTGAACTAAAATCTGATATATCATATAATTTAGTAATGTACAACGGTCGTACCTATCGAGTATCGACAAACTCTCATCGCGTTCCATACGCATATGAAATTGCGAAATTGGTATTCCTATGCACCATTTTAGAGATAACATTAGAAGTTGCAAATTTGCAGCAGAAGTGAACTTGAAGCAAAAAGGTGTGTTGTCAGCACACACTTACAAATCCCTTTAACTTTTTTCTTCAAAATTTGATTACAATTTTCTTCTTCAAAATGGGGATGGGTCTCAAATTGAATTACTGTACACTACCGTCATTGGTATATTGTTAACTTCACATTCCTTTAGGTAAAGTTTGGAACTCAATCCATGGTCAAAACAATAAAGTGAAAAAAATGAAAAAGCAATATATTCTGCTGCCAGTGTGTGGCATGTGCAACTATGGCATCATCTCTGCTTGATTTTAGTTCTCTTGTGGTACAAATTGATAATTGAAATGATCAGTTCTCAAGAACTTGGTGTAAGAATTGGACGAGATTACACCATGATGCTTTCGTCAGTCAAAAGTAAATTTTCATCTGGACTATACTTCTAATTATTATAGTCTTTGGTCACTAACTACATATAGATAGTTATAGAATTGTAAGGTTATCAGACTCTTAGCAAGTGACTGTACTTAGGTTATCAGACTCTTAGCGAGTGACTGTACTTAGGTTATCAGACTCTTAGCAAGTGACTGTACTTAGGTTATCAGACTCTTAGCGAGTGACTGTACCAAGGTTATCAGACTCTTAGCGAGTGACAATACTTAGGTTATCAGATTCTTAGCGAGTGACTGTAGTCACTGTACTTAGGTTATCAGACTCTTAGCAAGTGACTGTACTTAGGTTATCAGACTATTAGCAAGTGACTGTACCAAGGTTATCAGACTCTTAGCAAGTGACAATACTTAGGTTATCAGACTCTTAGCGAGTGACTGTACTTAGGTTATCAGACTCTTAGCGAGTGACAATACTTAGGTTATCAGACTCTTAGCGAGTGACTGTACCAAGGTTATCAGACTCTTAGCGAGTGACAATACTAAGGTTATCAGACTCTTAGCGAGTGAATGTACTTAGGTTATCACACTCTTGGGGAGTGACTGTACTTAGGTTAGCGAGTGACTTTACTTAGGTTATCAGACTCTAAGCGAGTGACTGTACTTAGGTTATCATATCTCTTATTGAGTGACTTTACTTAGGTTATCACACTCTTAGCGAGTGACTGTACTTAGGTTTACAGACACTTAGCAGTCCCTAGGTGCAAGCTGGAGCATTATTGTTTGCTGGTTTTTTTCCTTTTTGTTACAAGAAGTATCAAACAATGCAGTAGCTACAGCGCTTGAATAAAACAATGGTTACATTGTCAGTACACGTCGACGAGGGGGTTTAACCAAATCTTTGGATGAAAACGAACAAAGGATCTTGATAAGGGTATGTCCAAATAAGAGCATATTCGAAAGAGGGGTTGCACGCAGACCTAGAGGGCAAAGGGCAAAAACATAAAAAGTACCAATTTATGACTAGATAGAAGAGAACCCGCAATATGAAACAGAGCAGTGATTGGTTAAAAATTCTTGTATTTGAGAATATAGGAGATCCAAGTCAAGCTTGTTTACATCTGGAAAATAGAGCTACTGCTTTACTAACTCTTTTTTTGATATGGTTAGTTAAGTTTAGTAGAAAAAAAGGATCAGGAGGGACACTCAAGTCCCCATCAAGGACCCTATAGGAGAGAGATAAAAAACTGAAGACACAAACACTCAGACCCGATTACAATGCTTAAAGTGCTTGTCCAAAGAATTCTTAAACCCATTGACACTACTTGCAAGTACAACTTTCTCAGGCAAGCCGTTCCACTCATTCACAACCCTATTAGAAAAAAAGTTATGCCGAATATTAATCCTACTATGTGACTTTTGGAGTTTAAGACAATGACCTCTGGTACAACTACTATTAGCATTCATGAAAAAGTCGGTAAAGGATAAATTGTCAAAACCATACGGTTTAAATAAGCAAAGTGATATTATACACTTGCCCTCACAATCATAAAATGAATGAATAAAGAAATATAGAAACACGACAAAAAACAAGACTTACTCTTCTTTTCCTTGAGGGGTTCTGATGGTGCCTCTGGTAATTCTGGAACTTCAACATCTAACATTTTCTCATCAAATTCTTCTTGTTCTAATTCTTCAAGTTCTGCTAGAAGATCATCCTATAAGCAAGAAATAAAGTAGGTGGAAATAACTGTTACAGATAACTAGAAATTTGAAACATTCCTCAGAAAAAACAAATGTTTCTCTTTTGGTCTGTTGGAAAACATACAGAGTTGCCTATCCCTAAAAGCGATTTGGGTTTGGATAGCAGGACTCTAACTTAGCCTTGGTGTGTCATACTTAGAATAACATGAAAAACCTCAGACGGATGCCAAGGAAAAGAAACAGCATTCCTGCATAGCATACTTTGCCTTCCTTCTCTTGGCTCTTAGTCAACTAAAGTGGTACTGAAAACAAGTTTTGGCCTCACAGGCAAGGGAAGAATTCAAACAACCAAATACAAACGATATACTCAATATTAACCCTCTACTGAGGCTTTGAGAAGTCAGTCATTATGATCCAATATGGTTTAAATATCCTGAAAACTGAAGTTTGTAGCTGCTACACGATCCTGTGTCCTACTCTGTAAACAATGGACTATACGTCGGTTTCACGTACACACCTACAATGGCATGCTGTCCTACAATATGATTTCAGTTGAACATATCAATCCATATGTTTATAGATATGTTGGTACAAAAGTATAATATTTCATCTTTTGGTATAATAATAATACAATACATCGCATACAATGGCTTGAACTGGTTTTGCCCTGATACTAAATGTCCCAACCTTGCCACTGTCATCTAAATTTCAGATAATGAATATTCAGTTATTTTACAATGCTATGCTGCCAAGTATGCATATGGAGGAGCCAAATAGCTTCTAGTTTACACTATCAAATCATGCAAGCAACTCTAAGGCACATTTGTAACAAGTCATATCGTTGTAATGTCTTTTCAGGTCATTAAATTATTGTTTCCTGACTCGAGTCGAATCAGTGACTTGATGAAGTCACTGTATTGACTCTACGTGATAAAATGGACCGTGGTCTGT
>JAIPMN010005293.1:6538-17332 GCA_020650975.1 Apostichopus californicus
GAATGATATATAGCTATTCTTCTGTTTTTTTTTGGGGGGGGGGATACATCCAAATATGCGGTATACTGTACAAATCCTTACCATTTAATGTGATCGTCTGGCTTTGTATCTGTATGTTGTGTTAAGACGTGTCACTCAAACAAAGTTACCTACATGTATGTACAGATAAGTAATGTGCACCGTTTGTTGCCTAACCATATGTCGCAGTATATGAACACTGATTTCAATAAACCAATTTGCGTTGTAGTGCAAGGCTTGGATTTGTAATGATCCAATTCCGTCTGTGGAAAGACATACGAAAATTTGAAAGCAGGATCATTCGTGTCAATCAGAGGTGATTACATTATAGTATGGTATTTAAGATGATGTTGTAATGAGAGGGGTGAGGTTGAAAAGATTGGTAACATCTCGTTGAATGTGTAGCACTCCTGTTAAAGGAGATTTAATAGTAATTAACGTTTCATTATTAATGTAAGCTTAAAATGGCTACTTATTGTGTCCTATTATCTATTTACCAAATATGTCGTAACCTGTATCCCGATATGGGCTACTGTATCTCAGGCACGACGGTGTTCCTGAGATCATGCATCGATTATACGTAATAAGTAATGCTGTTACAGTTAATGGTTTCTTACCATGTGACACGAAGTATGTTTGTTAATGTAAATCAGTCATGTAGTGAGAAGTGAGCTGTAGTGATCAAGAACCAACATTGACGTGACGAAATTCTGTACGGAAATGCATAATATTGGAATCATATAGCAGTGGTAGATAGCCTAGTAAATATTAAATCGAATCATCATTATAATTTTGTTGTACACCGGGCAAAACTGCAGACTCTTTTCAAATTCCAGTAATTTATAATTACTATTTTTCTAAATATATAAAATACGTTAAATGTCTTTATTTTTAAAATAAATCAGTATGTGTTCTTATGCATTAACGCAACCACACTATTTTCTTTGCAGATATATGATGGTAACATCTGGGTCTCTCCATATGTGCCTAGATATGACATATGGTAGCATGCGGTAAGGTAATTAAACATTGGTCTTATTTTTGGCCGCAATATATTGAAGTGTGACAAAGTTGTTTAACGTAGGATAAATCAATTATTGTCTCCTTTACAAGGTAAAAACATGATAATTACGTTCATGCTGGTGTGGAACCTTTGAAGATTATCATAAGTTATACTCTCAAATTTGGAAATACCAGATATGTGAAGTAAAGACCTATATACTACATTTTTCCTTAATCTCGTAGACATCGGGGAAGTCGCCTCAAAATTTGAGTATAAATTTCCAAATAAGTCCATTCGCATTGTCATCAACCAAATCGACCGTTTTATTATACACGCTGAATGTGTGTTATACATCCATGTTTACACGGGCACCCACACACACACATACATACATACATACACACACACGCCAACCTGAATACATAGGTTCCTTTGCTTTTAGCAAGGAACCAAAAACACGAAAAAGTTCAATTTTTGTCATTTTGAGATTTTATTACCATTAACTTTTCTATTCACAGTTACGTCTTGAAAGTTTACAGAAAGAAACCCTCTAACTAATGGAAAGGAAGCACACCAAGCCTCATACAAATGATTGGCTACAGTGGTATTACAAAAGACTTTCATATGAACAATTTATCAAGGACATGGTTATGATATTTCTGTGGTCCATTTAACAAAAAGAAGCTGATTTTATAGTTGAAAGTAGAGATACCAATACAACTTAAAGGTGGAGTGTCTTCAGTTACAGAGGGAGGTATCAAGAGCTAGATTAGATCCTGGACATAATAACATATATGTCACAGGGTCCTACAGTTTTCCTTAAAGGGATATTCTGGTGACAGACAACCTAGTTGGAAGAGAAAGATATTTTCCACACTTTCGGGGTTCAAAACCCTACATCAATATCTTGTACCTAACTCAAGATATTGTAAATTGAAAATAATTTGCTGGTTACACCCTAGATTCTTCCTTGAAGTGGATCATAGTAGTTGGTCTGTGATGTCATAATGGCAAATGTTCATAAGCTTTACATTCCCCTATGATTGTGATCTGTTTAAGACCTGATATATCTGTTCAGCTTACTTAGCTGTCCTCTTTAACTGTCCTCACTAAACTGTCCTCCTTAGTAATGTCCTCTTTAGTAATGTCCTCTTTAGTAATGTCCTCTTTAGTAATGTTCTCCTTAGTAATGTCCTCCTTAGTAATGTCCTTTTTAGTAATGTCCTCTTTAGTAAAAGATTTATCAAAATGATACATATTTTTTTTAGCAATATGTTTTACCCTCTGTGAACATTAGTAATGTCCTCTTTAGTAAGAAATTTATCAAAATGATACCTTTTTTTTGTAGCAATATGTTTTACCCTCTCTGTGAACAAATGAGCAATATTATACAAAAACAACAACATTTTACCAGGATGACATCACTTCACTCTACCGTTGCCAGATACAATCATAAAATACTACAAAATTTGAAAACAAAATGTATCTTGGCCATACAAAATGCTACGAGGAGGCGGTTACCACCTAAAATAAAAGATGCAGAAAACGTCCATCATTTTAATTAACCAATCAATTTGTACCGTCGGAATTTCCGAGAGCACACTATCCTTTATCCAATATTTTCCCAGGTCCCCCAAATATTTTCCCCACCCCCAGATTGACTTGGGCCTGGGGTTGTAGCCGTCCTGACAGCCCCTCCTGACAGGCCTGGTTACACACTTCCATGAGTTTTCATTGGTTTTCTGCAGGATGAAGTTACTAAGTATCCAATAACCTGCAACAGGTTCAATGAAACCATATTACTTGAATGATATCAGTTAACTAGTCCTTACAAGTCTACTATTAAAAAAAAGAAGACACTTTCACAATAGCGTTAGCATATTCACATAGTAAACGTTAAATTCGTTATTGTTACTTCTCACTCAAACAGATCAAATTTGTCATTCTCATCACAAATAATGAGAATAATTTCACTTTTAAATCTATTCTTAGAAGGAATAGATAACATTGATTATTTAGTATGCTAAAGGTTATATAAGCAATTATACTCCAACACATTGCTTCCTTTGAAACAAGTGTAACAGTAGTACTACCTTAACACAGAAATGGCACATTAAGTGTAGGCTGCACATCTGGATACAGACTGGTGCATGGTATGAAGACAAGTTTGGGCCATCTCCTACACATACCAGTGCAACATGCATAATCGTACATGGTAACAGGCGGATCGGAGCTAACATCCAACAACCGACTTTGTCCTATGTAACTGGATTTCTCCCATAATTATAACTTTAGTCAATCAAATGCGTTTTATACAAGAAGCTAACTCATTTGTAAGTTGTTGTCATCAAAGGCTGAACTGTAATATACAATAATGTCAAACCAATGTACAAAACAAAATTTAATATTATACAGGTGACTGGAGATATATAAAATGATTTCGCAGTATCAAAATTTGTATTCATATTTTCCGTATCATTTTACAAAATGTGTAGCCTACTGTAGTCTACACAGCATGACACTGGAAAAGTGTAACCAGCCTACCAGCAATAGTGTAAGCTGCACAGCTGGATACAGACTGGTGCATGGTATGAAGACATTCTGAGCTATCTTCTACATATATCTGTTCAAAAGTGTAATGGGCCTACCAGCAATAGTGTAAGCTGTACAGCTGGATACAGACTGGTGCGTAGTATGAAGACATTCTGAGATATCTTCTACACATATCTGTTCAAGATGCAGAGTTGTACATAGTAACATGTTATTGGAGAAACATAAAACGATTTTGAGGTATTCTAAAATTTGTATCGATATTTTAAGTATCATTTCACAAAATCTTTACATTAACTTTAATAGTTGTAAGAGTAAAAAACAAGATACATATTTTTGGCTTTGAATGCTTTCTGACACAGTTTTCAATATTGTCACAAAATATTCTAGAAAATCAAAAATGGTCACTAACTCAACAACTTAGACAAGCATTTTAACAACCACCCTTTGAACTATTTCTTTAATTAATAAGACATTTAATTGTCTAATATAACACTCCTCAATGTCTACCATTAACTGAAACAGCTCACTATATATGTACAACTGTACAGATTTATAACAGTACTGTCTCACATACTGTATAACATTGAAGCCATACCAGCAGGTGTGAATGTTCAAAGGGTTTGACTATACAGGTAAGTGTTATTCATATTACTCAGTACTGCCCTTGTTACAATGATAAAACACTTTGCACTGTGTGAACAGATCTGCCTGTCTACAGTACAAGTACAGCGCTTCAAATGGTAGTATTGTGGTAATGGCACTAGTATGCAACCAACTTCACAGAGAAGAACCAAAATACTTCCTGATTAAGGTGTGTCACACATAATCCACTTCCTTCCACGGTCGATGGTAGAAGACTTTAAGATAATTACGGTTACAGCTCAGGATACATTAATGTTATCAACATGGAACGAACAGTTACATACATTATTGCACAACTGTAGGCTCCTGATATCACTGTGTTCAGGCTATATAAATTTACTTTGTTAGACCAAGACCATGATATATTTTTTACTCCATTTCGCCATGTTATAAGCATCACGATATTAACTGTACGGATGGCTTCTAAGGGTAGGTAACGGCTACAATGTCAACTTGAAAAGCTAACCTGGGCTACATCAAAACTGATTCTACATAATGTATGTGCACACTGTACATGTATGCGTCAAATGTTTTATTAAAACTTTCCAAAGATTCTGACGTTACCGTGGACAGCGAGCCAGTCGTTGAGGTCCTCTTCTGCTGGTAGTTGGACCACACTCTTCAGGTCCAGCCCTGCGTTTAGGGAGGCCATGGCTTTCTTGTGAAGTTCATATTTCAGAGTACCTACTTCAAACTTTTTCTTGGCTCTGAAAGTCTGTGCAGAAATTTACAAAAAACAAAACAAAGAAACAACTGAGAACTACATCAGGGATGCGCCTGGAGTAAAAAAAAAAATCACGGAATTTTGCAAAAATTGCGGTATAGGCTCCAGTTTGCGTATGCTACAGTGTGTTAGGATAAAAGTTTTTGTCCCCGAGGAAGAAAAGAAATCACAGATATTCCGCGAATTTCTCAGAAAAAACTCATGCCTGATACATTAGTAATTAAGCACGAAATGTATTTAAAACAAACACACCGAAGACTTGTTGGTGTGTTGGTCCCCATGGAAATTATAACCTGGTATGTCCAGCGTTATGGTCAAGTCGTTAAGGCAGTGGAATTGTGATGTTAGGATTGTTGGTTCGAGTCCTGGCCACATCATTAAGTTGTGCCCTAGGGCAAGGCACTTTATCTCCATTGCCTCTCACCCAGGTGTATAAATAATAATAATAACTAATAACAATCAGCAGTTTTTTTTACGACGCTTAGCGACCACAAATGTGGGAGAAACCTGCAAGGGTACCTGTGAGATAAAACTGTCAGCTGGGCGCTGTTTAGCTGCTGCCATGTGGAGGGATTGTCTCTATGTTTGACAGGTTATCGTTGACCAGGGTAATATTGTGATGCGCTTTGAGCACCGTTATCAGTTGATATGTCTGCGCTTTATAAATCCTCAATATTATTATTATTAGTATATTATTACATTTAGATGAAACAGGCCAACTCTTCACCAGTAAGCATAACTGCATATTGAGCATTGCAATTGTTCAAACAATGTTAGAGTTTAATAGATACAAAATATTGCTAACTTTCAAGTTCTATGCTGTTTTATTCTAGATCTTAAAGCTACAGTAGTCAGTTTTAAAGGTAGTCTGTATGTAGGCACAACTTATAGCACCCTATAATTGCTAGCATATTTGGGGCCAATACAGCATACTTTTAAGCATTTCATTAAATCCTAAAACTGTTCCTGGATACCTTCACAATTGTTCCAGCAGACACCAATGTGATGTGAGTCATGTGACTATAGGATTTGTAGTTGGTGTTACAAGAATGCAGAGTGTACAAGTGGTTCTACCAGGTACACGTATACAAGTGTGGGAATGGGATCACCATAACTTCTATCAACCAAACCCAATTGAGACTTGGCTCGGGAAATAAATAAAATAACACTATAAATATACTGTACAGTATGATGTGATATACTACATAATATAATTGTAAATGACAGAACATTTTCAGTTCTATGAGTACAACATAGGAGCCATAGTAGTAATAATATTAATGACAATAGTAATAAGAATAGTACAAATGTTTAGATTTATAAAGCACAGACTTATCCACCAATAACGGTCTCAAGGCGCATCACAATGTTACCCTGGTCAACGATAACCTGTCAAACATAGAGAAAATCCCACCACATGGCAGTAGCTAAACAGCGCCCAATTGACAGTTTTATCTGACAGGTCCCCATTTATACACCTGGATGAAGAGAGGAGAGGCAATGGAGATAATGTGCCTTGCCCAAGGACACAACGCAATGATCTGGCCAGGACTCGAACCTGTAAACCTTAGATCAAAAGTCCACTGCCTTAACCAAGTACTTGACCACAATGCTATCAAAGTAACAAGCCTCAGTCTGCAACTTGTTGTATTTCAATTTCTAGCTATGTATAATAATACTGTACAGTATATAAATGTAGTTGAGCATTGTGAGCCTGAAGGGATATTTGAGTAGTGCTCACTGTACAACCAGGTAAAATGAAACTTGACAAACGAACACACAAGTACTGTACAGTATGCCTGGGCAGTACTGTACGTACAGTACTGTTTGTTTACTTGATCAGTGGTTCAGCACAAGGAAGTTATCACTATCTATCTTATCTTCCGATACTTCCTGTAGCTTTAATTCTTTGACATGCCTTGGTGCACATTTTATTTTTAAAAGCAAATACAGGTAATTTCTCATAACAGTATGTACAGGAAATCAGGCCCAGATGATGGCTATCAACCAGTATCTAGTCACATCAATATACAGTAAGTAGAGCTTATAGTGCTGTACAACACTAGTAACCCTATCAGACCTCCACATGAATGTAGGGCATACATACCCAGGCCTATAGCCAGGTTGGGGTTCTCATAGAGAAGGCCAGGGGCTGGGACTGTACAGTACATACTACCCCATGTAGACTAATCAATGCGTACCTCATCATGCCAAACCTGCCAATACAGTGTTGTCTCCCAATATTGTACTTGCCATATGATACTAACTGTGCAATCTACAGCAGCATACTCCCCTATGCAGACTAACATGTATATACACCTCAAAGTACCAAACCTGCCAATATTAAAAACTCATTTAGACTCATTTCTTTAACTGGTTCTTTTGACTTGTGATTGACTTGTGTCATCAAGTGCCTAGAGCAACTACTGCATGATCAACGCCGATCAACGCCGGTGCCTTTAACCAGTGCCGGTTTACGCTCAGTGGTTAACGCCGGTGCCTTCCAATCATAAGGTCCCCGGTTCGAGTCACTCCCAGATTAATGTATGTTAAAGAGTTGTTGACAATAAACAATTCATAATCATGGACGTTTAAAATGAATGGTAAGAGACTGACTTCGGTCAGCTTGCGGATGTGATAAGCCAATGAGGCTTTTTCCTGAGTTCCTGCTTGCAGGAGGATCTAAAATACACACATACATCAACACAGCTACTGTATTCAGCCCTTAGCAAAGTTGGGTAGAGTGCTCAGCTTGTAAGTGAGAGGTCACTGATTGTTCAAATCATATTTTTAAATCTCTTTGTTCTTTTCCATTGTCTAAGATGTCCCAGTCAGTTTACCAGTAATTATTATTTACTTTTAAGTATGCAGGATATAATTTAGTGTCCGTTCTTGGTGTAGCAGACTTTCTGAAGGCTTCAAATTTTGTCTCAGACCTGTTGTAAAATACTACGGTTCCTGTGCAATATAATATACATCTTTTGACTTATAAATGTAGCAATTTTACCATTTTTGTATATCATTTTGCCATGCGATGCCAGATAAAGTATTCACTACTTCGTCATAAATTAACAATAATCTCAATCTTCCTCCAATTCCCACTTGGTGACTGACCATTCATACTTCTTTTCTAAAAATACTTTGTTTTTAGACTAGTACCGAATTAGTCTTCAAAACTGTTTTAAAGTTAATCAATTTGTGGAAGTTGATTAAGAGTATGATTTATGGTGACTTTTCAGTAAAGTCTTAAAGTGTGACAAAATACAGATCACATACTGTTAATGCTACAGTATTTTGCACCATACGCAGTAAATTTTGTAATAATGAGTAATGTTCTGTAGACCTATCATACGTGTATATGTGTTGCCTATCTGTGTTTAATTGTTTGTGGGAGGACACCTTGATAGCTACCCATTGGACAACGATTTCTACCGCATTGGGGATACAGTGCAACCATAATGGATGGGCTCGATTGTTTTAGTGGCATGATACAAAGGTAAGCCTAAGGACATAGGTGTAATGGAAGGTGGCATTTATCCATATTCATGAACTCTCCCCGTAACAACTTTCTGACCTACGACCCGACAACTTTCCTGTATCTACGAGCGTTGCACAGTGGATTCTTTCGTTTATCTGTAATATCACTCACTAAAACAGTGGTCCCTATTATTTTGATGTGGAGCACCAGGGCTTTCAGTTTAAGCTATCGTTAGCAATACTCCTGCAGACACTCCGTCTAACCACTGTAAGAATAACACGTATCAGAAGTTCTCAACTATTATTATTATTATTTAGGTTTACAGTCTTGTTCAGGGCCAAGGCCCTCTCACACGACTTTACAACTTAACCCCGGTCATTGGTAACTTGTCACACCTACACACCAAAGTGTGCACAATTCAATCAATCTCTCCTGGTGCACCACAACCAAGTGTCCCCCGGCGGACTTCCCATAGGGTGCAGCCACAAACCGGCGCACGCAACTATAGTTACAAGTTACCTCGCAAGTCCCCATTTATACACCTGGGTGAAGAGAGGCAATGGAGATAAAATGCCTTGCCCAAGGACACAACGCAACGATCTGTCCAGGACTCGAACCTGTAATCCTTAGATCACAAGTCCACTGCCTTAACCACTTGACCACAACGCCCTCACAATTATTGTTTTTAATAATTTTTGAAGTAACAATCGACTTCGAGATGTGAGAGCTGTAAGTTCTCAGGGCTAATGAATCCATCCGGTGGGTTGTACCACTGTCCTCTTTTATGTAGATTTCATTTATTTTCCTGGCTTTCATACCCAGTAATAGCCCTATAACCCCAATAAATTGGAGCAGAACAAGCCATAGGTGTTGACTCTTCTTTTGTGTTGCACATGTACGGCATCACATAGGAAAAGTTCCCTTTGGAAGAATGATTTATAACCAATGGCATTAACAACAAGGTATAACCCGCCCTGGGAATGGTTTTTGCTGATAACAGAATAAATTGGGCTTAAGGGACTTGTTTTGTTAGGAAGGAGGTCCTAAACCTTAAAAAAAAAGAGTTTCTATGACTACTTGTACTTTTTTTAATATTTTGTATTACTATCTAATTAGTTTGCGATTCCAAAAAACTTTAGAATCTGTAACATATGAATGGGAAAGCTTACTAGGGACTAGGAATTAGGGTTAGGAAGTAGGGGTTAGGAAGTAGAGTTAGGAAGTAGGGTTAGGGGTTAGGAATGGTATAGATTCTAAATTAGTACCAAAAGATTGAAGATATCATGTCTGCCACTGGCTGGAAATTCACTGTTTTCTTATGTTTGACTGGACTTTTTTTTTCATATAAATTTGCCAGTAGATGAAGCCTTCTGATGAGTAACAGTAGACCCATGTGTTACAAACTTAAACAAAGATCACGACATACGTTTAGGAATATTGTACTACTGCAATCATACAGTAGCCCAAAATATGTCCTGTTTATTTCCTCAACTAAAGAGATCATTCCTTCCCAAAGAGAGATACATGGGGAGAAACCTTTAAAATTATTTTAAATAAATTTAACTTTAAATCCAAGTTCTAAAAATAAATATGGGGATTTGCCTTTGCCTTGTAATGCTTTTGGGTTGCTGGCATTCTGTGAAGTCAGCCATGCAGTAAGAAATTGTTTACTCAAATTCATGTTGCTTTAGCCTGTAGCAATTGATCAAATGCTTCGATGAATGTAACAATTCATATTTCTATTCTATTTCGATCATTAGAGGAGTTAGGCAGATTCTGAATCTTGGTATAGTTGGTTTTTGAAAGAGCACATTTTGATCAAATTGATTTCTCAGGTGGGTAAGACTGCCCTGAGACAATGAGAGTAGCAAGTGACATTTAAGCTGCAATTGCAAAGGCATTTGGTTACTTTGCAATTGCATAGCCTAACTGAGGCTAGATCTAATCAAGTTTCCATGGGGGGAGTATTAGTAGTGCTTTTGTTGTACCGGTCCAAAAAATACAATAGAGAGGTCATTAACCTACACGAAGCTTAACATTAAAGTGAACATTAACCGTAAATTAAGTAGCCTAGGCCAGTTTTATTTCAACAGACTACAGTATATAGGGTAAAGTTACAGTAGGCCTAGGCTTACACAGTTATAGGTACGGTCCAACTTAGGCTAACGTTATTTTACTTCCTGTTCACTACTCCATTCCTCTCCAGTCTAATATTTACTTCCTCATTTGTGAAAAAATTTACCTTGTCTGGTTTGAAAATTTTTGTGAAGTTTTCCATCGAGAGACGTTTATTGTTGCCTTGATATATGTTCGTTTGTTTTCGTCAAGTTGAGTCAAAGTTCAAGTTCCACCTTGGCCGTAATTACGTACACTACA
>JAIPMN010005297.1:0-15393 GCA_020650975.1 Apostichopus californicus
TTCTTATTGAACAGTGTATTGACCAGTTGATTGATGTGATGAAGGGTACTTGAGTGCTTTAAAGGTTATTTCTTCATGTTTACTGTAAGTTGTTAAAGAATGCTAGTAGTAGGGGTATGGGGTGGGTGGGCAAGGCAGTATTATCGGTTCATAACAGCAAACAATAGCTACAAAAGCAATTCGAGTGTATGTGATTGGAGGAAGTGGAAATGAAAATATGGTTACAAAGATACATGCAAACACTTTAAAGTTTTATCCCAATCATGAACATTGAAGTGTCTACTAGTGCATTAGTATACATGTCCAGTAATTTTTATAAAGTGGAAGTGGGAAGAGGGTAATCTTCCCAATTATGAACATTAGTCCAAAAATACAAGCTATAGTGTTCGTCTTAGGGAGATGTAAGACTAACAACGGTATAACAGCAGAGCTGATGAAACCACAAGATAACATGGTCCTTTCGACGAAAACGAAAATGGGCCAAATACCTATGACACATTAACACAGATTTTTCCTCCCTTGCTGATAAAACCAGAACAGCGGTGGTTTATTTTTGTTACTCGTTGATAAATTCACCTTTTCCATTTTACGCAAAATGTATTATTTCATTAAACGGCACGAAAAGTCACTCTATTAAATATTCTAGTGAATCGGTTTGGAGTGATTACAGAGAGCCAGCAGGGGCAATGATTTCAGACACATTCTCAATGAGCATATTTAACGTAACATTGCTAATTACGACCATGGCAGCAAGGTTACTTTTTATCTAATCTTTAAGATGGAAGTTATCGTGTTTATCATAGTTTTATACGCTGGCAGCATCATTGTTGAAGTTTTACTTCTACAGACAGCAATATCCCACATACTTGTGAACGTATACGCGGTAAACCGCATATGAAATTACTGAACGTTTTACTATTGGAGTTATCAAGCTTACAATGTATTCAGATGTGCACCTGTATTTGACCTGAATCTTTGACTTCTGCATGAAACAATAGGATTCTAACTTAATGGGATCAACAAAGTAACCAAGTTTATGAATTCCACTAGACAGACATTTCTTTGGGAGTCTTATACTTTGTAACTACATACCAATTAAGGGTGATGTTCAGCCAAGCATTACTTTTGAATTTATCGTGTTTACAACGCGTTTAGGTTAAGCTTCACTTAACATCAAATGACCGTCAACCTCCGTCAAGTTTACACGGTTTAATTTCCTGAATTACAAAAGGGGATCTATATAGCCTACCAAACATAAAGCACAATAAAGGTGTATCTATTGAGTTACAGTGTTAACAAACATATGTCATCATGACTGTCTATCAATTTATAATGATGGGACATCCCAAAGATTAAACTAAACAAAACACCGCAAATCATCTTTCGAAGATTAAGAATCACAAATCATAGTGCTTCCGAATCCCTGCGAGCTATTCAAATAGGATATATAATACCATATAAGTTACAAATATAAGGCAGCGATATGGAGAAGAAGCTCATGAAGTGTTTGTTAACATACACCACTCTTACTGACAGCCAGTAGTCTGTCCCTCTTAACTACGTATGGATTAGTTTAGCGATGAAAATAAAACCAAATCAACTTAGTGTTTACGCAACTACGTAGGTGGAGTAGCTATCTCGATATTCTCAGAGACAATGTACTCGAGTGTGTCTATGGAACTAATGCAATATTGGTGGGGCATTCTTGCAAGATTAACACTGAGATTGATCTCCGGGAGGGGTAGATTATTTTCAGTGTTTCGGTTTATCTTTTAACCAAATACTCTGGTAAAATGAAATATTGCAAAATCGGTTGCCGGAAGTAATTGTATGAATGAATACTTTGTTGAAGTCTCAAAGTTGTCAAGAAAAAACTAACTGAATTATATCTTAGTATTAACCATGTAGTGATTATATCGAATTGTTTACTAGTGATCTTATATTACCAAGGTATATTGACCACCGTCTACTGTTTACTCAAACGAGGACATGGTACTATGAAATATTGAACTCGATTTAAATATGTCACTGAACATTACAGACTCGAGCAAGTTGATGTCTTTCCTAATTTTGTAAGGGCGCCCTCTATTATCCGTGTTGCTACCATGGTCACTTTTCAGTCACATTATTGATGCTATGCATTACACTGGATCTTTATGAGAATAATCAACTTTTTTGCTTCATTTATAATATGCTTACTAAAAAGTCAACTGTTTCGATGAAACATTGGCAAATTTTACATATTTGTGAAAATTTCCAAATAAATAGCCGCGATTACCATTCAATGGCATATTAAAGTATTAAATGTTTGAAATTTCGAGATTAAACATCTTCAAAGATCCTATTATAAAAGGTGTTAAAATGGTCAAGAAAATACGTGCTTGCATTTCTGTAAACAGTCATGTATGGTAATGTCAATTTACAAATTTAACAACGAAAAGAATGCTTCCCTTCTTAGTTCCCGCTGGTCCATTGGGGTCCCATATGTGTATGGTGCCCCAGGAACTCATGAGATGTCGGACAACTGTGAAAATGTGAAAGTAAATCACGAACGATAATTATGCAAAAGATGGCCGAATTCAAGTATCAGTGGTTTGGAAGCAAAGTTTAAGCTACTTTATTTTTGCAACAAAACTATATTAGGTTGAAAATGAAAATTAAGTTCATTCCTCGGCCTTTTTTTAAAAGAAAATACGATGAGCCTAGAATTTGTTGGGATAAAGAAGCTTACCAAATTGCATTATCGGGGTAAAGAGTAAACATGGACTTCCTTAAAAATATCATGGGTCTTTAGTTCGTGCGGCTGATTCGTACATGGGCAGAAGCAAATGTATGATCCTTGCACTCAGAACTTTACTTGATCCGACTGAAACGTATTTATTCCATTTTTACTAGGTTCGTGCGAAAGAATAAAAAAGAAGCTTAGCTTGTGATAAATGTATTCAAAAGAAGCTGATTAAGTAATTAGGTACGTAAGTGGGCATTGTAAGTTAGGCATTTCACGCTCTCACATTTAGGAGCATCCAGCCGTGCTGTTTGCAGTTTGTGACTAGAGTCACGTGACACAACTTTGACACCAAAGTATACGACAGTAGAACATATAGAACTGATCGTCCAATGACGTCATTCTCCCCTTTTTAGTTCTTTGCAGTAGAATAAACCAATATTGTGGAGGTTGTGAAGCGTGACTTCCAAGGCCATGTCCATTTCACTTCGTTATTCAGTAGAACACGAACTTCCTCAAACTGTAGCTGGCGACTGAGTACAAATAACACCTTAATGCGAAAAAGTAACTATTTTGTCAGACATTTTCAACAAATATTATTGTTGCATACGCGACGTATGCTGGCTGGCCAGTGCAAAACTTCACAAGAATATTTAACTACAGCAGTATCGATGCTTGAAGTTGAAGGTTTAGTTGTACTAATAACACCATGTTTGCTAACTTCGATGTTACGCCAAGATTCCTTTTCACGGTTTTGTTGGCTTGCAATAGGCTGCAAACAATCAAAACCCAAGGTACGTTATTCTGGATTTACGCTGGAGAAAAAGTACAAAGTTTGTTGATGTGAGCCAGTCATAAACGTACGGGTATCAAGAACAGATCTAGGCATAGTCCTATAGCTAGGTTAGGCTATGTAGGTTACAGTCATAATATGAGTCTTATATTCTGCCCTATAGCTACAGTAGGCCGGCTGTGTGGTACATTACCTTTGGTAGCCTAACGTCAATATTAGAAAAAGCTAAGGCCTCTATAGGTCTTCGATAAAACATTGTGCTGTATTATACAGTTCAGATAAAATATATAGAAAGTCTTGTTCAGTACTTCATTCAATGCAAGTCACTTATCCAAGTTCATAGCATATATACTAGCCTAGGACTTCGTAACTCTTAAGGTCTTAACTATAGTTGGGGTACGTCTACTAGTGTTGTGCTGATATCGCCAAATCTTGCATTAATACATAAAGTAGGCTATCCAAATTATAATCGACTGTAGTAATAGTTATTATCGTTTGCAAAAACTCACAAACAGTATGTGAGTTTGTATGATTGTGTTATACATTAAACTGTCATCAAATGGATCGAGTCACAAATTTCTTAGCAAAATTGTTAAAAAATGACATCGTGCAATGAATAAAGCTGATTTCATATTAGAAAACACATTAGCGTATCCTGGCTTAGAAATTTGTTTACCCCTTGACTTCACCAGTCTAACCAAATCGAAAAGATTTTCTTCAAAATTTTAATTTCCATAGAAAATTATATCCTACCATTAGCCGGCTATACTACACTTCAGCCTAGCCAAAATTAGCAAGAGCTTTGCGTTTGAAATATTTTGTAAAGCAACTGGCAATAAATTGTGAAACACAAAGTTCATTCTCAAAGTACAATATGGTATATATCACTTTAAACAAAGATGATTTGACAATTTAACTTCAACTGCGTTCTAGTACCGTAAAATCTATATCCAGTATGTCTAGGGGTCCCTTTGCGCTTAGAGTTCCAGAGGTAGAGTGAGTAGTCTTACCTGTCTTTGCGAACGTTCATTGTTCACAGTTAGCACAGTAGTCAATTATGTCGGCATCCATCGTCAGCGAATAGCAATGTAGTTGCGCAAGGTCTAAAGTCTTATTGGGTTATTGATGTCCAGCGCTGTCAGGCGATGTTTCTAAAACAGTGTCCATTAATGACATTGGTAAACAGAGCTGTCTTATCACCTTACCCTGTATCATTACACAACGATAAAGCAATCCATCAATTTCCTTGACCCGTTCCCATTCTTTAAGTACCTTCCCAGCTATTTTTTGCTCTTCTCTTATATCTGCTAAGCTTGGCTCCCTGCCCGACTCCCAATAATACCAGCGTCGACTCGAGACAGGATCCAGCTTTTGCAGTATAAGCAAATCAGCCTAACTAATTGAGGGCAAAGTAGTTATAGACTGGGGTTCAGTTACTTGAGACCTTGTTTGTACTTCCAATAACCAGGATGCTCCCACAATTTCCATCACAGCAATCTTGATTTTGGGAGGGAGATGCATTGGGGGGGATCTTCGATTACAGGACCAACAACCCAATTTTTTTCAAACCTGGCTGACCTCGGCTCTACACCATGACTCTCCTTCCTACTCAGTGCATCACCGTTACCATTCTTAGGACCTGACTGAAATTTAACCTTGAAATTAAACTGGGCTAGATCTACTACCAATCTATCTTCTACTGCACCTAACTTTAATGAACTAGTTAGGTAACTCAGGGGGCTATTATCGGAGAACACAGTGAACTCTGTACCCAACAGTAAATCCCTAAACTTCACAGAGATTGCCCAATGCAATCCAAGTAGTTCTAGCTTCATACTGCTATAATTGCATATGCAATTACCCTCAGCCCATCCTCTTGTTCTTGGGGTAGAACTGCCCCAATCCCCAGTAGACAGTGGCGGAGCTAGGGGTATTGGTCAAGGGGGGCGAGGATGGTCTATAGGGGCGCTTTCGACACTATCTAAGCGGAGCGCCACCACAGGTTGGCGCGGAGCGTACAGAAATTTTTTGAGTAAAGATACTTCCTGGCCTTTCCTGACTTATTTGCAGATAAACGAAGAATAAATACCTGTGTCAGAAATGTGACAAATGTCAATAGGTGGATGAGAGCGCAATAAAAAAGGAAATAATCGCGAATAAGTAAAAAGTGGTAAAAAGCTGAAAAGGGCGTCAGCAGTCCATTTGAGTCCGTCAGGGGGGGATTCCGCCCCCCCCCCCCTGACTGTATGGACGCTCCGCCACTGCCAGGAGACTTGTGTCAACCTCTAGTATAAAATGTTTCCTGAATTCAGGATAGCCAAGAACAGGTGCTTAAACTAGCCCATTTGCTTTAGATCGCGAAAGGCGACTTTGTGCTTCTCCTCCCATGCCCGCAACAGTTGGTTAGTTGCTGACTTACCAGAATTTTTTGCATGGAGGGGTTTTGCAACAAACCTGGAACAAACCTCTGATAATACCTCGCCAACCCTAAAAATCCTCTCAACTACCTCTGCGTCTTAGGTGTAAATCATTTGTGTACTGCCCTAGTCTTTTCAGGGTCTTGAGCAATCCCATTTAGCACCCACCACATGACCAAGATAGCGCACCTCGTTCAGGTTTGACATTTAGCTTGTACTTAACGGGTACATCATCCTTTGTGATAATTTGGTGAGACACACTGTCACAGAAACCAATATCATTGTCCCCTATACTTAATACGTCTATAAACCGTTCTAAACGTGATTGCACCTGCTATTGTTCATGCAGGGAAATGTTCCCTACATTTATTCTTTTAAGCAATTCTGATGGCAGGTCCTTGCCATCAGAAGGAATTCGTTCAATCATGACCTCTGTTTCATTGAGCGCGGCTATTTTACCTCACTATGGGAGTTCTATATATGCCGCTGATATTGCGAATATCGGCTGATACCAAGATCGCAAATGATTATCGCTGCAACACTGGGGTCTAACACACAACTGTAGTTCATGAACTTGTTTTTCCATGAAGCCTGGCCCTGTGCTACACACAGTACTGTAGGCCTAGGGTGACCAGATGTAGGCATTAGACAAGAAAGTATATGTGTACTTTGGGCCTACTGGTCTTTGATATGAATGTAGGCCAAAATGGAAGCTTACTGTACATCGATATATTGGTATGCATAACACTGTGCAAACACACTTATAGGTCTTTCTCACTGTGTAAAATTGTCCAGTTGCCCACTCATAGCCCCTTCTCTGTGGGTTAATTTCTGCCAACCTGCATCAGTGATCTTAGGAAGATTAAATCTTTTGAACTGTTTTAAGTAATTCCCTTATCATCTCTAGCTGTAAAGAAGCTGCTGGAAATACATTCCACTCAGTAATCGATCAAGTGTTGAGTTACAAATTTGGTGTTAAGTAAGTATATTGTGCAGCCAATAAGTTGATGTTATATAGCAGAAAACAACACACTAGGCAGTAAACCTGTGCACTTCTAACATTGATGTCATGATTTTGAAGAAAATTTTATAATAAGTTTGCTTATAAGGAATCTACACATACTGTAAACTGTAGTAAGGGAGAACATAATACATCACATGCAATGTGAATATTTTTATAAATATCTTGATCCATATACTGAGAAGGTTTCTGCAGAAATGTGCTTATGGGGACATATGCTCCACCCTCACCAGTTTGAATGGCTACAGTACCATTCCATACTAACCTAAGTGCATGAACATGATCACAACATTGACACGGCTAAACTGCAGGGAATTCTAAAGGATTGCAAGCAGCACATTCTTCATTCATAAACTGCACATTAGCTAATACACAAATGAAACCACTATACCTGCATACCTGATATCATGTGCTGGACCATACAATGACAACCATGCTTGGTAGAAATACACACTGTTACAACAAAACAAATATTGTGTGTTTATGGTTCTCCACAGGGCAATGGCTGCTCTCTTCTCTACCAAGATAGAATGGCGAAACTTTGTTATGCTACGTCCCATGTTCTTCACACTGTATATCACACTGTGGGTGAGTGGTGTGACAATGTATGAATGTGAGATGTATTTTTATTTGATTCCTACGTTAATGATGTTTATATTTTATTTCTGTGATCCACTTCCATACATGATTTTGATAGTGCTATGCTGTTATAAGCCACTCTATGATCTCTTTGCTTAATGCTGTTATAAGCTACTGTACAGTATGATGTCTTTGCTTAATGCTGTTATAAGCTACTGTATGATGTCTTTGCTTAATGCTGTTATAAGCTACTGTATGATGTCTTTGCTTAATGCTGTTATAAGCTACTTTATGATGTCTTTGCTTAATGCTGTTATAAGCTAATGTATGATGTCTTTGCTTAATGCTGTTATAAGCTACTGTATGATGTCTTTGCTTAATGCTGTTATAAGCTAATGTATGATGTCTTTGCTTAATGCTGTTATAAGCTACTGTATGATGTCTTTGCTTAATGCTGTTATAAGCTACTGTATGATGTCTTTGCTTAATGCTGTTATAAGCTACTGTATGATGTCTTTGCTTAATGCTGTTATAAGCTAATGTATGATGTCTTTGCTTAATGCTGTTATAAGCTACTGTATGATGTCTTTGCTTAATGCTGTTATAAGCTAATGTATGATGTCTTTGCTTAATTCTGTTATAAGCTACTGTATGATGTCTTTGCTTAATGCTGTTATAAGCTACTGTATGATGTCTTTGCTTAATGCTGTTATAAGCTACTGTATGATGTCTTTGCTTAATGCTGTTATAAGCTAATGTATGATGTCTTTGCTTAATTCTGTTATAAGCTAATGTATGATGTCTTTGCTTAATGTTGTTATAAGCTACTGTATGATGTAATTGCTTAATGCTGTTATAAGATAATGTATGATGTCTTTGCTTAATGCTGTTATAAGCTACTGTATGATGTCTTTGCTTAATGCTATTATAAGCTACTGTATGATGTCTTTGCTTAATGCTGTTATAAGCTACTGTATGATGTCATTGCTTAATGCTGTTATAGGCTAATGTATGATGTCTTTGCTTAATGCTGTTATAAGCTAATGTATGATGTCTTTGCTTAATGCTGTTATAAGCTACTGTATGATGTCTTTGCATAATGCTGTTATAAGATGATGTCTTTGCTTAATGCTGTTATAAGCTAATGTATGATGTTTTTGCTTAATGCTGTTATAAGCTACTGTATGATGTCTTTGCATAATGCTGTTGTAAGCTACTGTATGTTGTCTTTGCTTAATGCTGAATGCTCCTGAATTTTTTGTATATTTTGCAAATTATGACTGATTCAAAATTTAGGTGTTCACCCACCCTTAGTGTGCTGGTATTCTGACACAAACATATATTTGTCTTCACATTTTCGTGATGACGAACTTACTGTAATACTTCTATTGTTGGTAGTGTAGTGAAGCCTATAACCAACTCGGCAGTTCCATGCTTTGTCGGCAAACCTGTTTCTACCACATTCCAGATAATCGTGTATTGTGATTTGATTTTGTTCAAATAAGCTCTAAATGGGTCTTTTGTCATTACCTGATGAATTGTAATAGCACAAACTCAGAATAAAGTGCTTACAAAAGTTCAGACAGGGATTTCCATATGTTTGTTAGTGCTAGTAGTCTACTTGGTCCGCTAGTACTATACTTGACTGTTTAGGGATTGCCTGAGCATAACCAAGGATATGGATGTTCAACAAACTTTCTAAATTGGTTTAGAAATGAATATTTAACTCAACATGTTTATGAATGAGCTATTAAAACACAATATGTACTGCATAAGCTCTACTCATTCCCCTGTGATAAATGGTAATATTAGATTTTAACTCGCTGTATGTTTACAAATGGAGGGAATGCTCTGTGAGGTTTGTGAACAACCTCCGTACAGAGTCAATTGATTTTACTGCATGAATTCCTTCGCATACAGTTAACTAATTGGAGAAGACCCATTGATTTAATGACACGTGTGAAAGCAAAAAGATTGTCTAAGAGCAATGTTCTTGCAAAGGACGAATCAAACAAACTCCCCAAGATTGTTGGGTTACTCTATAGTGTAACTAAGTGTACTACTCGGAATGTACAGCACTGTACGATGACCGGGGCATCAACCGCCAAACATAAAGGGCATGACAGCAACTGTTGCCATTGGCCGGGTGTAGTTTTCAGGGCCACCGCGGCAAACACGGAGGGCACGATGGATGTTTGCTGTCAGTGTCGTCAGTTATGTCAAGCCCTGCAGTTCTGAAGTAACATAAGTGCCTGAACATCATCAAAGTGTTTGAGTGTGGGAAGGATTGCAATCAGCACATTCTTCACTCAAAAACTGCAGAATAACTATTACACAAATGATACATAACACCATTGTATGTGCATGCCCAATATCATGTGCTGCACCATGCAATTACAACCGTACTTGGTAGAAATACACACTCTTACAACAACCAAAGCAAAATTTATGGTTCTCATTCTCCACAGGGCAGGGCATCTAGTGAGAGGAATGGTCCATAAAGTTGCTCCTAGGTACCCATTTGCTAATTTTGGTCGGTCCCCCAGATACTTCATTACGCATTCAACTTGGCCTATACTATAGGAGCATACATGTATACACTGAAGGTTACTATGTACAGTATATATGCTATGCAGGCCTGCAGTCACATATATATGGTAATACTGTAAACAACCTGTGAACTGATTTATACAACAAAGCTGCATATTTATATTTACCACTTGTATCCTAAAGTCACTTTCAAATGAACACATGCAATGTTTTTCCCCAATAATTTGTTAGGGATGTTACTACTGTTAGTGATGTGAGGAGATGTTGCATGAATTCATTTTTGGTTCCTTGCTGGAGGCAAAGAAACCTATGAAAATAGGTTGGGGTGTGGGTGTGGGGATGGGTGTGGGTTGCTTGAAGCATGTGTGTGCGTCTGTGACACTTGCATAACTCAACAACGTACTAATGGATATTTGTCATACTTGCTATGTAGATGTATTATAATGAGAAGGTGTGCCCTATCGTTTATGGTGTGGACTCGAATATTAATGAGGTTATGGGATCAAATGTAAAAATCTTTACACTGCAATAACTCCAAAGCCGTATGTCAGATCGTAAACAAACTTTGGATACAGTTGTTGGCTAATAGCCCTGGTACATGTAGGTCTAATTTATTTGGGACCATCTGGGCCTAAAATATTTCCGGGTCCATTTTTTAGCTGGGTGGGCCAATATTTTTTCAACTCAAGTGCATTTTGGACATATTCTTTGGGCCCAAATATGTGGGGCCCACATTTTCTTTACATTGCAAGAACTCCACAACCGTAAGTAGGGTTGTAGCTAAACTTGGTATATAATAGTTGGTTAATAGAGCTCTGGTACATTTAGACCTAACTATTTTGGGAACATCTTGGCCCACTAACATTTTTTGGGGCCTTCTTTTGGCCGGGTGGGCACAAATTTTGTTAGCTCAATTCTCTAATTTGGGTAGAGCTTATGTGATACTGTAGCTGGGAATATGTCTGTCTCCTTCGAAAAAGCCTACTTCTACAATTGCTGGCTGATTTCAGCAATGAAGATGCCACATTGGAATGGCAATACAGCTAGTTAATGAATAGATGATTGTGTAAAGGGAAGTGGTACTTTTTTTGCAATTTTCATATATTTTTCAGTATCTTAGCATTCTTTTTAGAGTTCTCACTCCTTTGATAATGTGGATATAGGATATGGTAGTGAGCTTTATCTGGAGGGAGAAAGCTTATCAGGGTGCAGAACAGTCGAAAGTCATAAGCCATTGCATATCAGAAGGCAGATTCTTCCTATGCCAATTAGGTACTTACCAATGTGTGTCAATTGTCCTAAAGGTGTATCACTCTTACCTTTGTAAAGCATGTCTTTGGTCTCAACTCCACTTTGCTTGTTATGGTCAACAACTTTCTTGTAGTCTCTTTTTAAAATATGAAGTTTTTTTTTTACTTCCTTTGCCAACCTTCTATATCCTGCATTACAAAGGTTCTCACAAATTTCTTTGAAACACCCAAGAATTCTGGGAAGTTCCGTCCACCTTCTTAAGAATCTCTGTGCTTCCCCATATGTCAATGAGAAATCCTAGTTCTTCGTCGGACCATATTTTTCCTATGACATTTTCTGCAACCATGTTGTTTCAACAGTGCATAGTATAAGTGTATGCCCAATGAATTTGCTGTGTACTTTCTTCAACTAACTATAGTTAGTTATGTACTGTGAGTTGCTTTCTATTGGTAGTACAACGCTTGTAAGCTACGTAAGACTGTACAAAAGGCCAACGCCAAGTTTCGCGTGACAACTGTGGTTAAAGATAGGATACTATGTCATAGCACCGTCATACGTCACCGTGATCGGGTCACCTTGATCCATCAAGCTTTCACACACGGCATTTTGATCAACTGCTTGAGATCTGATTTACCCCCGTTGGTGGATCAACATCTCAAGATGTGATGTTGACCAAGGGAGCGTTCCCACACAGAAGTTGATTACGAGTGGTTGATCAGACCTGGATCTGATCATCTGCTCGAGATCAAGTGGGAGAGCACCCTCGTTATCCTCAATTCCATGAGTAATTTGCTAGAAGTACTTTCATGGCAGAACTTGCTAGTCAGTGTAACCTGATTCTTTTGTGTTGTTCAGCTACCAGTGCTTTACCATGTGCATTGACCATGGAGCTGCATGCATAGTTAATTAAACAGTGCATACATACAACACTGTTCTACAGACCATTGCAGTCCTCCACCGAATTGGTTTTCCTTTAATAACAGATGTCCGGGTTGAGCCACTACAGCATTGCTGCTCTAGTTTCCACCTCAAATGGATTTTGGGACCATTTTGGTCCCACACATTCTTTACATTGCAATAACTCTTGTTATGGAATGGCAACAGAAACAGCATGCAAATATTAAGTTACGTCAATCACCTTCTTTTACTGATCTGTACAATTCTAAATGTGACAGTAAAATCAATTGCTATAATTACAGTTCATATAAGCTTAGATACAGGATATGTGATATATTAAATGTACCTTACTAAGTACTGGTCAGCATAGGGATTGGTCTGCAGATCTTCTGGTAATTCCTTGCGAAGACTGGAGATCCTTGTGAGATGAGTTTCAACGAATGTTAACTTCTGTTCAAACTGACGCTGGCAAACCACAATCAGCATGTCAAATAGTCGTTGAATATATGAATAGGCATTGTGTCTATTAGCACTGGACAGCAGTAGATATCAGGCTTAGGCTGAACAACTAGGATGTAGTATAATATTAATACTAAGGAACAAATAGGCTATCTTAGTATACAAGACTTCTGAGTACAGGAAATGCAACAAGACGGTATTCTGGAGGTGATGTTAATCTCTCTCTTGCTCAGTGAAAGATCCAAGCATGTATACCAGTTCAGCTTTGTGCTGACTTACCCCTGTTGAACAATTTATAGAAATTTAAACACACATTCTGGTTGTTTCTTCCATCTCCACATTAGTTATTCACTAATATTAAACGTGTATGTAGGCAATCAGGGCCTCAAAATTTGAGGCCCAATTTTTGGCAAGATGGGCCCAGATTTTATTTCCACCTCATATGCATTTTGGGACACATTCTTTTGGCCCAATATTTTTGGGACCATTTGGGCCCACACTTTTTGGGGTTTAATTTTGGGGGCAAGTATATCTTTGAGCCACTTTGTCAGGGCCAAATACTTTTGGGACCATGTAAGTGCAAAATTTAATCAGCCCCAATTTTTTGGTGAGGAACCAAATTTTTAAATTTGCCATGACTCCACAGATTATATCCAAACTTTTATTGTAGTTGCTGGTTAATAGCTGGTACTTATACATTTGGGCATAAATATTATAATATTGGTTGGTGATATACAATTTAACAATTTACCGGTTGTTAATAAGTATAGTAATAGGTCTTTTTGAATTTTGAGCAATCCATCTCAAATTAAGAAATCTACTAGTAAAATATAAAGTTGTCGCTCAATTTTGTTTTCACCAGTTTTGAAAAGAAGAAAAATAGAAGACAGAAGTTTAACAGCAAAACCTTGTACTTGTTTTGATTTTTTTTTTTTTTATAATGGAAAGAGGCAAGTGGTTGGATTCTATAACCTTTCAGCCACACTATAAGTTAAGCTTGCTATCCAAGACCTCTGGGATGCTTCTTATTGCTCGTGTTGGTTTAAATGAAACAGTAGAAGGATACAGAGTTACAAAATGAGAACATTTTTAACTGTGTGACGTGATATATGACGGCATTTGGTGACGTTTTTTTTCTCCATACAGATATAGACGAATGCGACAGTGACCCATGTGGAAACAATGGCGTTACACTTGGAGATGGGGGGGGGGGGGAATATGGTGAATTTTAACAAAATTTGTATATATCAAAAATCCTCAAAAGTGTGGCTCTTGATAAATTATTACCAACCCTTCTTGCTAATAAGAAGAAAAAAAAAAATCATTTTTCATGTTTGATAATTAAAAATGATCATTTTTGTCATTTTTAAAACAGTCCCCTACTAGTATCAGTGGCGGAGCTAGGGGTATTGGTCAAGGGGGGCGAGAATGGTCTGTAGGGGCGCTTTCGACAATATCTAAGTGGAGCGCCACCACAGGTTGGCGCGGAGCGTACAGAAATTTTTTGAGTAAAGATACTTCCTAGATCCCCGGAAATGACCCTTTCCTGGCCTTGCTAATTTGCAGAAACGAAGAATAAATAGGTGTCATTGCCAACAAAATGTGACAAATGTCAATAGGTAGATGAGAGCTCAATAAAAAAGTAAATAATCGCGAATAAATAAAAAGTGGTAAAAAGCTGAAAAGGGCGCCAGCAGTCCATTTGAGTCCGTCAGGGGGGGCATCCGCCCCCCCTGACTGTATGGACGCTCCGCCACTGACTAGTATTGTGGAAAAGTTGTTGAAATATATAATCTCATTTCATATTGTAGCTGTAAGGACTTCTTCTGTCAAAACGACATTGTAATTCTGGAAGTTCAGGTACAGTGTCGAGTGTCGAGTGTCGAAGATACATTTTGTCCGGAACTTTTTGAGGTAATGTTTGGTTTTATCACACCAAATTAAAGTTTCCCGTCATTACTACCCCCTTTACAGTTTGTGCTCCCTTCACTCCCCCAGAGTTTAACACTCTTTTCAGAAGACCAGTTTAGTTAAACTAACCGCCAAATAAACATTGTGATTGATCTTGTTTCTCTGTCAGATACTGATGAATGTCGAAGCGATCCGTGCATGAATGGAGCAACATGTTCGAATCGGATCAATGGCTACATTTGTATGTGCGCCGCTGGATATGAAGGTGTCAACTGTGGAAATGGTATGTTCTCTTCAATTGTCCTTTTCTGTATTCTTATTTTCTCGTTCCGAACGAATTTAATGTCCTCTTCTTTTTTTTTCTTTTTTTTCTTTTTATGATTATTTCTTTTTATTTATTCATTTTTTAATTTAATTTTTTTTTTTTCTGTCCTCAACTTTTCTCCTCGGGTGCGATTCAGTAAGAGGAAATAGGAGAACGAGTAACCGTCAACTGAGCCAAGAATGAGAGATGCACCTATTTTAAACATTTCCATTTCATGGTTTATAATTTTAACATAAAAGTTTACCCTAATATAGTAACTGCTGGTGAAATCAAACAAAGGAACAGTTTCCAGTTATGATTTTGAACCAATCTAGAAGATTCTCTAAACTTGAAATGTTTCCTGGAGGATGTGAAACCATCATCTGGGAGTATATTCTTAATCTCGATATTATCAATGCGGATCAACCATAATTGCTCATGATGTCCTTTGTGTTTTATTAGATATCGACGAGTGTCTCTCTTCCC
>JAIPMN010005298.1:738-13694 GCA_020650975.1 Apostichopus californicus
CATCAATAAATTGAATAGTAGGCTAGGTGATAATTCATTCTTTCCCGTGGCATGAAAATGTTCGCTGCTCGCCCCAATGAAAAGAAATATAGGCTAATTTGAGGTTCAGATGATGCTGTAAAGGAGGTCAAAATTTGATGCAATTTTTTTTTATGTATACTTGACAATTACAATGCAGGTTTTTCGGACGCTTGCGCGGGTCAGTGGGTTTGGGTGTTAGAATGCGGGTCCAACCCGCGAAATGCGGGTCAGTTGGGAGCTCTTGAGTTCGGGCAAATGTCCAACACATTCTGCTAAATCAAGTTTTGAAACATTTACAAATGCACTTTAAGTAGGGATGAGTGTTATTAACTGAGCTTTAAAAATGACTTAAATATACATCAAAACCATTTTGTCACTTTTAAAGTAATATTTAATAATCATTAAAATAATGTTATTTAATTTTTGAGAGTTTAATAAAATATCTGCTTACATAAATTAAAGATTTTTCCAATGTTACAAAATATATTCCTTAATTTTAATGGTTGAATCTACATCAGCTGATGTCACCTGACAAAACGTTTACTTACATGGTTCGTTTTTTACCAAAGAGTAAACTTGCCAATCGTATTTCGCATTGACTCGATCTCAACTGACAGGTTACCGAACATATTATCACAAAATGAATCAAGACGAACTTATTTATTTGTTTGTGCTTGTTGTATCAATGCCTATTGGCTATTTCGTCAAGAATGTAGCGAAATCGCGGGAGAAAACCTATATTTGTACTGGTGTTGGTGTTTTCATGACCGTGATATTGTGTGGCCTGCACATATTCCACGCTTTTATTACCGTTTTATGTACAATTCTAATTGTAAAAGGAGTTGGTTGGAAGTACGTCGATTTTTATTCCTATAACAATTTTTACCTGAGTTCAAACCTAGCAAACATTTATTTGGCCATAAAATAGCTCGGTCCGTTTGTTTTTTATAGCCAGGGATACATCTCTTGTAAAGCTTAGTCTAAGTTAGGCCTTGGCTAGTATGTAATACTCCTACTAAGTACTACTAGGCTAGGTTTCTAGTTGTACTGTCGCCTATAGGCATATTGCAAATGGTATTGATAATTGACTCTAGCTCAACGAAGTCTGCTTTTAATGATTACCAGTATTGCTTCAGTCAGAGAGAGCTTAAATTTTACATTCTGACCATGAATGTTATTCCAAATATGGAGGGGAGTGTTGTGAAAGTAGAAAATGAAATGTTACAGAGAGGTGCCTTGTAGTTAACATACTGTAGACTGATGTTTTAAACTACAGTAATATGTAGAGAGCACTGTGTGACCATCTTGCATATATTTGAAAGCATTGCTGATCAACTTTAAGGTGTTTTTCTTGTTACATGTGTAGTTTGAAAATCATAGTGGTTGTACATTCTTGATCATTGCTAATCCACCTATGACCTTTACCTGTTTTCCAGGTATTTTTGATGATCACATACGTATTGTAATGATTTTTTTTTTGTCTATCCACAGATTTTGTCATATATGTAGCTTCATCTTTAATTTTTCCTATGTTACCTTTTTCCGTGCTGGTTCATATTTTGGTTTGAAGCAACCAACAGGATTTTCCAATGTGGTGATGCTATTGCTAACCCTGAAGGTATGTACTGTATGCAAAGTAGTACTGTAAATCACATTGTAACTCCATTTCATTTTGTCTTCGATCTGCTAATCCAAACCAAGTTTGTCATGATGATAAGTTTTCAATGTTCTGACAAAATCATCAAATATGGATATCAGAATTTGATCATGTTTAATAATTTGGCTTGTTGGGACATCTATGGGATGAAGAGGAGAGACATGAATGTTAGGTACTCTATCTTGCTGAGGACAAAAGTGAACCAGAATCGGTGCCTACTTTCAAAGCACTACGGTAGTAGCAGGGCTATTGAATGTTTATATTATAATTGATGACAATGGTGTTAGTTGATTTGTTCTTTTTTTACATACAACTATTCATTGAGTATAGTATGAGGGCCTATATTTATGAAACAGCCAGTATTTTCAGAGTTCCTTTGAGTTTGATTTGTACAATATGCTTGGAACATATTAAACCACAGTCTAAAAGTCTTTGAACATATTAAACCACACTCTATAAGTCTTGGAACATATTAAACCGCACTCTATAAGTCTTGGAACATGTTAAATCGCACTCTATGAGTCTTGGAACATATTAAACCACACTCTAAAAGTCTTGGAACATATTAAATCGCACTCTATGAGTCTTGGAACATATCTAACCACACTATATGAGTCTTGGAACATATTAAACCACATTCTAAAAGTCTTTGAACATATTAAACCACACTCTATAAGTCTTGGAACATATTAAACAACACCCTATAAGCCTTGGAACATATTAAACCACACTCTATGAATGTAGGAATATTAAATCGCACTCTATGAGTCTTGGAACACATTAAACTGCGCTCTATAAGTCTTGGAACATATTATACCACACCCTATATTAGCCCTGGAACATTTTAAACCACACTCTATAAGTCTTGGAACATATTAAACCACACCCTATTAGTCTTGGAACATATTAAATCACACTCTCTAAGTCTTGGAACATATTATACCACACCCTTTATTAGCCCTGAAACATTTTAAACCACACTCTAAGTCTTGGAACATATTAAACCACACCTTATTAGTCTTGGAACATATTAAACCACACTCTATAAGTCTTGGAACATATTATACCACACCCTATATTAGCCCTGAAACATTTTAAACCACACTCTTAGTCTTGGAACATATTAAACCACACCCTATTAGTGTTGGAACATATTAAACCACACTCTATAAGTCTTGGAACATATTAAACTACACGCTATAAGCCTTAGACCATATTAATCCACACTCCATAAGTCTTGGAACATAATGCCACACCCTATATTAGCCCTAGAACACATTAAACCACACCCTATAAGTCTTGGAACATATTAAACGACACTCTAAAAGTCTTGGAACATATTAAACCCCACTCTTTAAGTCTTAGAACATATTAAACCACACTCTATGAGTCTTGGAACATGTTTTCTGATTATTTCTGATTATTTCTGATTATTTCTGATTATTTCTGATTATTTCTGATTATTCTTGTTTTAATGACTGTAATAACTGATAGTGTTACTGTTCGTTTGTCATTTCTCTGTTTTACAGTTGGTAGGAATTGCATATGAAGTCCATGATTCAAATAAGATCAGACGGAATCGTGCAAATGGTGTTCCTGATCCTGTCGATCGAAATGGTAAACCACGATACCAACCAATAATAGATGACCCTTCCGCTGTGGATATTGTGCATTATTCTTTCTGTTTTATTGGCTTATTCACAGGTAAACCATTACATCTTTAATATCAAAGAAAGTCAAATAAACTTGCATACAGTAATGCTACCAAAGAAAAGTAAATAGATATAAGCGAGAGAATAATTGTTCAACTACTTAAATTTGGTTAAAATTATTTTGATTGCAGGTGGTACCAGTGGCGTAGGAAGGTACTTTTGAGTGGGGGGGCTGAAGACTGATGGCCGGCCTGGGGGATGGGTCTTTTTTTGGATTTTTTTTGCATTTCCAGGTGGCCTCAGATGCGATTTTTTTCTCATTTGGAAATGAAAAAGGGGTTTTCTGACTTGCGGAGCGGGGGGCGGAATGATACTTCCGCCCCACCATATTTTTCACTGGGGGGGCTGGCGCCCCCGCAGCCCCACCGGTTCCTACGCCCTTGGGTGGTACTGTATATATCAATCATTTATATGTCATTAGTACATGAAAACTGCTTGGTGATAGTTTATTTCCTCAGCTGTAGCTGGTCGTGACCTTTTTGTGAGGTCATGCTATTAACTACTTTTCTTTATCAAGAAGACCTATGGAAAAATGGTAATTTAACTTCTAAATTATGAAAATTTTAACTTGTCAATGGATACTGAGGAAAATTTTTATTGTAGTTTCTGAACATTTCTAGAACACACTGGGCATAGGACTCATAGTGAGAAAATACTTATATTTTAGCATAGTCGGGCTAAGAGCCTTGTACTCACAACAAGGGGAAATCTACTGTACCTACAGGTATATGTACCCATGTGGTGTACTCAAGAGCCTTGTACTCATATTCATAACAAGGAGCCATCTAGAGGTACATGTACCCATGAGAGGGGAGGGGGGGGGTGAACTCATACCAATAGCCTGCTGGACATTATGGTCAAAGACTCATTCTTTCTTTCTCTGCAGGCCCTTACTTCAAATTCAGGACTTATAAAGACTGGGTGCACAACAATAATTCTAAAGATGTCCCCCTGATGGGACCACTGATGGCCAGACTGAAAGTGCTACCATTAATAGCTGCTCTCTTTCTGGGTTGTTCTTACTTCTTCAATGCTAATATGAAAGATGAGGCTTTTTATCAGCATCCGTTATGGTACAGGTAGGAATATATATAGGAATATGCATTGGAATAGTGTGTGGACACATGGTATGGTATCATTTAAAAATTAAATTTAAAAATTTAAAAATTTAAAAATTTAAAAATTTAAAAATTTAAAAATTTAAAAATTTAAAAATTTAAAAATTTAAAAATTGAATTTACCATTGTGGAAGTTGTAGTGAGATGAAGGAGGAGGGAGGGTCTTCAGTGGGAACATGGTCCAGGGGTGTGGACAGATTGTTATTAAAATAAAATAGGTGACAATATTCACATCCATTCACCTGCCATCATCATTTACGGCCATTCACAGCCGTCCTGAAATGTTTGAGAACATTTTTCTGCTGTTTGTAGTCACCTTTCAGCATCGCTAGAAGTTGATGTATATAAAGAAGAGAGTGGAGATGGTTAGGGTGACAGGTGAGAGTTTAGGGAGGGGTACTTTGCCACACACCAAGGGAGGGGGGGTGATTTATATGACATATGACATTATATGAGACCCTGCCCCATTGCTATGAATTGTGATGGATTGTATTATAAAGAAAAAATAATGAAACAGGTCGAAGCAAGACCTTTAATTCCTGATGATTAAAATAGAGAGTGAATTTTGTGACGGTTAAAATAGAGAGTAAAGTTGGTAAAAGTTACAACTGTTTTTTACTGCTTTTTATTGTGTAAGCAACACATTTGTGGCTTCTTTGGTCTACAGACTTGGATACATGGTGCCAGCCTTCACGATTTTCAGGATGAGGATGTACTCTGCTTGGATCCTCTCAGAATGTGTCTGCATCACTGCTGCTCTTGGTGCCTATCCTTCAGAACTGAAGTCCAGATGTGGACAAGGACCAACGGTAGATCCAACAAAGATACAGCTGTGAGTAAAACACTCTATAACTCTGTATTTCAGCTCTGTGAAGCGTTTTGAATGTTTGATTAGGAATATGGTTAAACGTCTTATATGGAACACAGGATGATTTTTAACACAGTCACCAACTTTCTATGACGGACATGGAATGCCAATGGGAAGCTATTGTGCACTGTGGGCAGGTCTTATTGTTTGGTACACTGGTCATAGCACGGCTGTAGGATATGTGCATGCATGTTTTGTATGCAGGCCTAGATCCAGGGGCATGTGGGGGTGTATCCTCACCCCTTATCAACCACAAATGAAAGTTTTAAAGTAGTCCTATCAGCTTAATCTTGAATAAAGACCTAATGATAGATGTAAATTATTGTCTATATTATTCCTCAGAATGAACCATTTGGTGACTACAATTTTTAATTTATTTCTGGGGATGTCCCTCATTACATAATGACATGGGAGTCACCTTAAATACAACCCTAGAGCCACATCCCCATTTTTTTATAAAACCCTGCTACATATATCTTTGAGATTTCAGAACAAAGCTTTTGCTTGACATTTGCTAATGCTTTGTCTGTCCAATTATGTTTATTTTTTCTTAAACTTTCCATATGTAAAGAATTTCATCTTTAATGCCGATGTTCTGATTCTTTCTGTTCTTCACTTTAACTTGATATGCAGTGTTAAAGAATTATTTACAGCAAGTCTTGCAAGAACAGTTGAACATGCATTGTATTGACCCTAATTTGTGACTCCACAACAGCTTTTAGAAATGGTTTGGATTTGAGGGGTACATTAGGCTGGACACCTGTTTCTTGTGATGAGTCGTTTGTTCTCTTTCACAGGAACGACGCGAAGGAGTATGACTTTGAGACCATACACAACATTGATCCTTACAAGTGTGACTTCACTCCAACATTTAGAGATGCCATGAGGGGCTGGAATATGACGGTGCAGTGGTGGCTAAAGAACCATGTCTTTATACGTTTTCCAATCAAACCACTCAGGTGAGGCATATGTTTGACCTGGTGACCGTAAATATCTCTTGTTTGTTTTACCGCCATGAAGCGATTCCAAAAATCGAGCAACGATTTACAATGGTTGCAACGGAAAACCTTGAACTAGAACATGAATCTAAAATTTGGATAATTTAATCTGGGTTTTGAATAGATTTCCTTCAAGGGATGACCTGTTTGAAGCAACTGATTGTATGTGCTGCATATTAAATATCTCTTGCTATTGAATATTCATGAACAGTAATTGTACTGTTAGATTCTTACAATTTTTGTCTCAATAGATCATTCAATTCTTGAAAAATTCTGTTCACCTTCAAGATATACATCAACGCTTAGCTCAAGACACGCTCACTTTAGATTCACTCACCGGGATGTGGTTATCTGAATCAAGGCTGATTATTTGATAGTCATTACAGTTTTAATTAAAGGCAACTTTTTGTAATAGAGAAGTAACTTATTGGTAACATCTCTTTATTTAACTTGTGACCGTTGTTTTTTGTTTAGCATCTGATGAAAAGGTCAGACCCTCTTACTTTGTCACAAGAAACCTAAAATTACAGAGTTTAAACAGAAACATTTATATAAGTAACCAAAGTGGAATAATGTTTAATAAATGTACCCAAATCCATTACAACCACGATGGTAATTTTCATATGTTGTGAGCTGCTAAAAGCCACTGTTGTTAATCCAGCTTGTGATCTATGCTACTTTAATCAAGGTATCATCCATTAAACATCTCATGTCTATAAAGTCAACTTGGGATAATAGTTTGTCTAGCACACAGGCCATGATATCAGTCCCTCAGATGCAGCACAAAACACAACAGGATGACAAGAGAATTTAACAGCCTCAAATAGCATGTTTACGGTAAATTACGAATGTGTCAAAGACATAACACATTGTTGAACATCAGTCTAGGGTATCCTGTGGTTTATATGAAGATAGAAGAACATTTTATTGGTGACTTATTAGTATTTCTAACACGATGGATTAACATTTACATATAGTTCCCTCACTCATCATCAATTTAACCGAGCATTCCAGACCTTGAGCAAATTTAAATGTGATTACCTTGACAAACAGTGGAGATATAGAAATATTATTAGCACTGGAAGTCTTCTAGTTTGCTTGTTCATGACATATCAAGACTTAAAATTCTGCCAAACTGCATCCTAAGTCTAGGAAATGTTTTCTTGACTGTTAAACAGCACACTTACATCAACAGGAATTATTTTACTTTAATTATTTTACTGTGTAAAGTAAGTTGGCCTGACGTTTCGATCCTAGCAGGATCTTCTTCAGAGGCTAAAATGAAGAAGATCCTGCTAGGATCGAAACGTCAGGCCAACTCACTTTTACACAGTTTGCTAACAGTTTTATTTTATTTTAATTATTTTACTGTGAGGACAGCCATGACATTCTGCTTATTTAACACATGTGTCAAAGTATGGGATTGCTTTTAATATTAATTCCACTAAGTTCCCACCAGAGTCATATTATGTACCTAAACCATAGGAAAACACCATTTTGAATTGTCTTTTTCTTATCTGGTCTTCTCTTGTCTTTAACAGCACCCTCGTGACCATGTTAGTAAGTGCTTACTGGCACGGTATATATGGCAGCTACTATCTGAGTCTCTTAACCGTGCCCATCATCCTCATCGCAGAGGATCTCATGATGAAAGCATTCAGGACGGAGGAGAATAAAGTCACCTACGATTGGTTCAATTGGCTCTTCAGAATGCGTGGGTTTGAGTACCTATCGATAGCGTTTCTAGTTTTAACTGGTGCAGCTCTCTGGACTTATTGGAGTTCCATCTATTTCATCGGGCATATCGTCACGTTCACCTTCATAGCCGTCGGGATCTTATACAGACCAAAGAAGAAGACAAAGAACGAGCAATCTACAAAGGACAAATGAGAATGAAAATTTTTGCATAAAATATATTTTTTTTGTACTGATTACTTTCTGGAAAAAGGAAAATCACTGGTGCAAAATGTATACCCAGGGAAATATGATATTAATTGGTTGATATGATATTATATTTTGCAATATTCTGGTAACTGACAATTGGTGGCAATGTGTTGGTGGTTGAACTCCTTATAGGGCCAACGTTAGGTTGTGGTCGGATGAGACCCGTTTTGGGAGTCTCGGTTGAGTGTTAATGTAGGTAATTGGTATGTGCAAAGAAATTGGTTGGATGGAATTGATTTGAATACTTTCATTTAATACACAACTTGAAACAATGGTACAATGACTGGCAGCATTAATTAAATCTGGAAATTTGGTACCTGTCGGTTGGTTCAGATCAGCCACATGCAAATATTAGGCATTTAGCTACGCTATTCATGGTAAACCATATCACAGCGCTTACAGACGTTATATTACCCCTGGTCAATGATAACCTGTCCCAGAGACAATCCCTCCAGTCGGCAGCAGTTATATTCTGCGCCCAATGACAAGTTACCTCACAGGCACCCATTTAACCCCTGGGTGAAGAGAGGCAAGTGAGATAAAGCATCTTGCCCAAGGACACAACGTAATGAACTAGGCAGGAATCGAACCAGCAATCCTTGGATCACGAGTCCGACGCCTTAACCAATTGGCCACCACGCTCTCACATGCTGCTTATCTAATTCATGTCAGTGTATTTGATTGGCTTTAAACCTAAATTCTAATAAGTTCCCACCAGATTCAGTCATGTTATTCGTCCAATCTTCTGTATATCAACATTCCCCCCCCCCCCCTCTTTTAAGTGGTTTATGTTAGATGTGGTATTTAGCATAATATATTAGTGTTTTTAACAGGCATAAAATATGTTTATGAAAGTAATACATGTCCACTCATTGAGAGTATTGCTTATAATCCATCTTTTTTGTGATGACTCTATATTTTTTTTAGTTTTAATGTATATTTTTTACTGGTATTGTTGGCAGAGGACTGCTTTATAGATGAGTATGAAGTGGTTGTAAGATCATCTTGTGCAGTGACAAAAGTTTATGATATGAAAATTTATATAAGAAATTTTGTGATAACCCAGCGTTTAGTTATTGTGCTCAGCACTTCGTTTTAAAATCTTGATAATATCGTGGAAGAACTTAGGAAATCAGCAAATCCAAGACTACTTCAGGAATGTGTAATTAGGCTTTTAAAAAAGCCATGAATAGAGAGAGAAAAAGGGGGTTGGGGTCCTTTTTTTTGACGAAAATTTATGCACTCTTGAGGCATAGTTAGGCCTATAGTTATGTCTATATGAAAGTTTGTCCTACAACTGCTTGAAAGTTTTCTTGTGTGGGGTTGAAAATGGTTGCGGGGGTTGGGGGGGGGGGGGGTTGCGGTGAATCCCTCTGGATCTGCACCTGTGGTTGGTCCTCGAGTGAAAATTGATGGCTTGATCATAAACTCATTGCTTCTGCAGGAAATTTGTAAGGTAGGTGGACTTGACAAGATCTTTTATTTGGAAGATAGATGGCTCGCACAGTGATCAATTGTACTAAATATAATTCATCTGTGGTGCCTTCATTTCAATTCAGTTTTCAGATATAATTGCAGCAGTCAGAATGCCACAGAGATATCCTCAGAATGAACCATACCACATCACCAATTTAACATTTTTATGTGGGGGTCAGGACCCATTACATACGAGTGCCCTTCACCAACCCCCCTCGTTAAAACCTGTATTTGCCCATGTAACAATGTGTATATACGAGGGTGTTGTGGTCAAGGCAGTGGACTTGTGATCTAAGGATTACAGGTTCGAGTCCTGGCCAGATCATTGCATTGTGTCCTTGGGCAAGGCGCTTTATCTCCATTGCCTCTCTTCACCCAGGTGTATAAATGGGGACTTGCGAGGTAACTTGTAAATATAGTTGCGTGCGGGGGTTTGTGGCTGCACCCTATGGGAAGTCCTCCGGGGGACACATGGTTGTGGTGCCCCAGGAGAGGTTGATTGAATTGTGCACTTTAGTGTGTAGGTGTGACAAGGTACCAATGACCAGGGTTAAGTTGTAAAGTCGTGTGAGAGGGCCTTGGCCCTGAACAAGACTGTAAACCTAAATATAAAAAAAAATTGGTTCAGGGCTTGATTAGAATTTTGCACCTTTACAATGCAACAAAACATTCAATGGTAATATTAATTAAATATATGGTAGAGAATGGAAGGACAACTATTTCATTTTCATATGCAATATTTTATTTAATTTCTCTTTGTACAATATATTCCCCCAAAATTATGGTATAAACTGAAATCAAACAACAGTAATTGCAAACCTTTTGTTGATCTATGAATTAATGGCAAATTTACCTTAATAAAGCAAACTCACAGACATATATTGTGATTGCCAATAACTGATAGTTTAGCCATAGTAGAAAAAGAAGGTAAATTCTCACAATTTAAATATAAATTCTCAATCCAAATATCTGAATTAAATCTTTAGAAAATCTTTACATTAATCTGTCCATCAAAATTGGATGTAAAATTAAATTCTTCAAAACATATTTTCCCAAGAAACCTGAACTTCAAAAGCAAAGAAAAAAAGTGCACCAGACAATTGCCAGCTGGATATAAGTAACAAGCTGATCTTGGTAATCTAAACGTTCATGATAACAATATCCGTATTCTTATTTCAGAATTTTAACATTCTCACACTATCTGCAAAACTCTTTACACCTAGGTAAATAGTATATGCTTGGAAGTTTGGGACCCTCGTGTAGCAGTCGACTGAGGCACAATATTCTGTTAAAAGCAGACGGGATGTACAGGGAACTAATGGTTGCTGGAGCATTTCTAGTTTGTTAATAAGCAGATCTGCTAATTTGCACTATAGGTATATTTTTGCACACAGGCTTACAGTTCACAAAAGGCTTTAATGTAAAACTATACACTTTTATTGGCATATGTTGATACCCATAGGACTGTTCATGGCACACAGTGCTACTAAAACATAGCATGTATACCTAATCCCATCACTGAAACTTTCAGGAACTAGGATGGCTGCATCATCATTTGAAATGGCGATATAAATCCACATAACTTGGTTAATGTCACTTGGACTTCAGACAATTAAAATATGTTCATAGGCAACTTGAAAAGTAAAAAAGTTAACCATGTTACACTCTCTGACAGAGGTTCTCAATAACATTCTTTTTGGGGGAGAGCCAGAGAGAGATATTGGTTGGAGTACAAGGCCATACCCTGATTAACCAAAGTAAACCAATGGCCGGTAGGGTGCTCAAGCCTAAAGTGTTAACGGCCTATTTTCCCCGAGTAGTGCAACATTGTGGGTCAACTGTTCTCTTGCATGTTGGATTTAAAAATCTCTCTAGATCTGACCAAGAGGGATGCATTTTGAACACCTGCTCTACAATGTACCCGTTCTCTACAGACTAAACACACTGATGCTCATGGTCAACTATCCATCAATTAAAGGTACATATCTATATTATTATTTTTCCAAAATGCAAGGTGGAATGTAACACGAATAATAAGCGCAGGACCATATGATGCTGCTGCTCAATATGGCAACCATGTGGGCAATTCCACGGTTACTCACGTTACATTTTTGAAGACTTTGACTCACAAATGGTCTGATAGCTCCACCATTCATTAATTTGAATTACTGCTCTCTATGCATTGATAGGGTAACAAATGTACCTGAACATTTGCGAAAACACAATTTGATTATCTTGTTTCTTGTAGGATATAGGTACATGAAAGTGTCGGTTACTCACGTTACATTTGAAAATCACCCCAACGCCAAAAATAAACTTCATTCAAAAAGTGTCCTCATACTGGATATATATGAAGAAAATTATGACATGTTTTTTGGACCTTAGGTGATGATACAAATACTGAGCACAATCAAAATCACATCTGGTTTCCTGTCTCGGTGAAAATGAGGCATTCACCGGTTACTCACGTTACGGTTACTCACGTTACATTTTGTCCACCTAAATCAATAAATAGGGAATCAGAGTCTGTGAGGAACTTGCTGCTGGATAATGATTAGGAAACACCCATATGTCAGTGGAATTGACATTTTGAATATCTTCTCCAGTGTAATTCAATAATATGACCATCTAAAAGAGATATATAACATGTCCTTTTGAGTTAATGCATGAATCATATCTTCACAAATCGGCAGCAAATTCTGAACATTGCAATTAAGTTTTATTTGAGGACTAGCAGTGTGTCAAACTTTAATTTACCCAGATATAATACTCAGGGAACTAAATGTCTCTGGGGAAGTAACAGGCCAACTGAACAACAACCATGAATCAATAAGAAATTGGTAACATATGTTCAACATTAACAACTCGATTGAACATTGAGTAACGTTTGGAAGAGGCTTTCTCTTCGAGAGCTGATTCATCCAGTCTTCAAAAGGCAACAGAAAATTTGAAGTGCCCACGGTTATTGGCCAAGGTTGGTGCAGCAAGTTTGGCGATGAGTTTCTCCCTGAGATAGAATATCTTGTCCCTTGGGTTTGGCCATTTACCATTGAGCCCAGCTGGCTGCATCACTGACACTTATACGTCGTTCTGGTCCCCCTTTGCTTCTATTACACCGGGGTACAATACCCCTTCGTATTCAACGGCATACCAGTCACCGAG
>JAIPMN010005300.1:0-11176 GCA_020650975.1 Apostichopus californicus
TACAAATTCTAATTTACTGGTTTTCCTACAAATTACATGTCAGTTTGATCACAACTTACATATATTTCCATCTTTCTATAAAGGCCATAGTTCAGGATAAGATTGTGAGTCATTCGTATACGGTGAGGTTTCATGGGATGGCCTTGTCCATAGTAATAGTTCCCAATATCACCTGTGAAAGGGGAAAAAGGAAAGGAGAACTCTCAAATTATTATATGTACAGTATTATGCAATCAGCAATCAGATGAGAAGATAATTCATCATATGTTAAAGCAAAGGTGAGGGTGGATTCCCCCACACCTTTGAGCATCAGCCGGGTAAAATGACTCAGTCAGGGGCTTTTTGCATTCAGCCAATGAAGCACTGGACCATTGCCCTGCAAACCACCCAAACCCACACAAAGTATTTATTAGAAAAACATTGCATTTACAGTAGGGCTACTTATATAGCCCTTACTTATAGTCTAATGATGCACAATGACTTTTTATTGTCCCAGACCTGCCCATAAATGGGAGTTGGCTTCAATAACCCCAGAGCAGTCTTCTTGTTTATAAAATCCTTCATTTGCATCTGGCCGTTCCACAACAGTTAAGCCCCGTACCTTAATCAGTCACAAGAACTTGCCTTTACATGAAACTATATAGACCTAGATCTAAATATGCCTCAGAATGGACCATTTGACTTACACGTTTAATTATATATATGGGTGAGTTGGTAAACTGATTAACCACCTTATCATCCCAAGTTCACTATAAACATTCTTGCTGCACAATCTTAGCCCTTGCAGCACCTGTTGCTTGTACTGTACCAGACAAAAGGTCAACGAAGGGGACACACTGATATGTTTCTTGCCCTTTCACATTCAAAAATGGTTTAAGCCTATTCGGCCAATCACGAGCACAAATGGGTTGCATTTACACACGATAATATGGAACAGTCTACATATGGATGGGCGTAGGGGGGGGGGAAGAGGACAGAATACAGCACATCACCTGTTGGCGGTTTCGAAACATGTACACGAGGAAAAAGGGATTGGATGGCATGTGTGTTATGGCTGTGCATTTACGTTTACTGTGTGTGTATACAGTGTAGCTGGGTGAAAAAGATTACAGATTCACAGATGTGCGAGGAACCGATTTTTATTTTCTTGACTAGGGAATTCAGGTAGATTAATAACATACATGTATGCAGTTTTTGTCTAACAGGAATCTGCAGTTTCTGTTAGTGATGCAATGCGATCTAAGAGAAACCCGAGCTGGTAAAATGTGCTTGGAGCAGGTCTTAGACAGTGGAGTAAAATACTAGTGTTTACACAGGTCCACATCGGGAACCGAGTACTCGAGACACATTACCCGTCGTGTATCCGGGTACCTGGAAAATACTGTTTACCCTCGTGTATCGCAATTTTCAAGAAATTACATATTGGATGCTATAATAAATGAATTATATTCTCCACTGACAATAGTTACATGTTCAAATACGTAGGTGTAAGATAAGGTATAAAACCTTCCTCAATAATTTCTATTTGTTTCTTTCATTAACTTGTTAATAACTTCATATAATTAATATCACTACTAACATCGCACTGCCCCTGCTGCTTATGTTTGCTCTCCACCTCTATTGGATCAGACCATATAAATATCCAATTTAGCTCTTAAACACTACTACTACTACTGTACCTATTATGCAGGCCAAGGGTTCGTATTAGCCGCAAGATTGCGGGATTCACGCAATTTAATCGCATTTGGAATAAACGTTTAGTAAAAAGCCACTTGCGATTATTATTTTTTTTTTGTTATCCCATCTATAATCCATAAGTAACATCTCGTAAAATTCCTTGTCAGTCTTTCCTTTTATGAAAATAAATGAATGAATAAATAATAATTGAAAGAGTTCTTTCAACTTCTTTTTTTTTTCTTTCTCACATGGTACCCTTAGTCAATTGGGAAATCTAGCCTAACCATCTGCTTATTCGCTGAAATTGTAACGCAGTTATAAGATATCCATGGAATACTTTTTCTTTCTTTTTTTTTTCTCTTTTTTTTAAATCTGATGTTGCAGATTGAACAAAACTCTACCAATGTAATAAATTAATTAATTGTCTCGCCTGAATTAATCTTGGGATTTTTGACTTATTTTGCCAGATTTCTATCATTAATTGGGAAATTTTAATAGACAGCCTTGTTTAATATAGCTGAATGTGTGTCTGGTGGTTTTGCAGAATTCTGTAATCTAAAGGGACACCCACATATGCTTCTTAAAAGTTTTGTATTTTGGAGATACAGTTTTTTTTTTTTTTTCTTTTTTTTACCTCCGTAGACAATCTCAAATTATTGAAACGTTCGATACTAATTGCAAACTTGAACTTAAAGAAAAACTCATTTACATCTGGTATGCGACTTTCATTATTGCTGATATCTTTGACCACATGGTAGCCTAAACCCACACTAAGTCAATGGAAAAATCTTGCCTAACCATCTGGTGGTTTTGCAGAATTCTGTAATCTAAAGGGACACCCACAAATGCTTCTTAAAAGTTTTGTATTTTGGAGATAAAGTTTTTTTTTTTTTTACCTCCGTAGACAATCTCAAATTATTGAAACGTTCGATACTAATTGCAAACTTGAACTTAAAGAAAAACTCATTTATATCTGGTACGCGACTTTCATTATTGCTGATATCTTCGACCACATGGTAGCCTAAAACCACACTAAGTCAATGGAAAAATCTTGCCTAACCATCGATTTGCATAAAAAATAAATATATCACACTTTGCGTAGGATTCAGGTAATAATTTAGGATACCCGGATTAGGGTACCTGGATACCCTGTGCAAACACTATAAAATACAGACATTTTTGCATGCCCATCTTTCTGTACCTACTGTCAGAGAGATCGGCAAAGTTTTATCAAAGTTTTAAAACAATCCATACTAAACTAATTGATGGGATAATCTGGTCTCTATCTCACTACTTCACAATGCCACAGAACTTTTGCAGTTCTAAGATATCACTCTCTCTACATTTGAGAATACCATTTCAAAGAAAGGAATCCCCCAAAGTTCTTTTTTACTTGACAAATTAAATTTGTTCCCCAGTCATGTTGTATAACTATACCCACACTTTGCTACGGCTAATTGCAATTAAAACTTAGGCATAGTTCTACCGTACTCGCAAGTACAGTTTCCCACCAGATGCAGTAATGTTATTAGTGAAAAAAAGTTTGCGTCCCAGGGACGCAAGCCCCCGAAAAAATTTGCGTCCCGTAAAAAAAGCTTGCGTCCCGATTGAAAACCAATTACGTTTATCGTATGCCCTACTGTTACTAATACTAGTGTAGTATCACTGCCTATACTTTGAGAATGTTATACACAATATATAGGGCAGAAATGCTCAGTGCCTTAGCTTCGCTGTTTTTCAGGGGCGGCCCGGCCAGCCCTTCCTTTCGACCACCCTGCCGTTTCAACCCATTTTTACCCCCAGTCCCCCCCTCCTTCATTTGCCCTTCTACTTCCCTACTCGCCAACTCCATAGTAGCTCCGTGCTTTGACCTTGCAGCGATTCCAACCACCAACTCTTCAAAAATCCCACTACCTACAGCGTGCATATGTACAAGCCTGTTGGAGCTTCATTTTCAACTACTGTACACATGCGCAAATCCTTAAAATCTGATCCGACATTTATCCTGGGCTCTTTGCAAGCAATCATCTATACGAAAATTACAGTAGGTCTATGTGAATAGCTTTTTATGCAATGTAGATTTAAAAAAAAATCAGTTTAATGTTCTAAAAGTACAGTAGTTTACACACAAATGTTGCGCCAAAATAACATTTACTGAAGCACGTGGTTAATTGGACCGCGAAAATTTTTTGCAACAGAAACTACTGATGGTAAGAATGCACAGTTTACATTAGCAACTATTAATTCAGAGAGAAGAAACATACTGTGAGCTGAAATATCCTGTTCAGGATCAGAGATGTTAGCTTCCCACAAAAATTCAGATTGTCTCCACTCATTAACATTTTCTGATCAAAACAATGATTCAAATATTACGTGATAGTCTCAGAAACAATGCAAGTGCCTCTTCGTTGTCAAAAGGTATGTATACGTACTGTATGTGACAAGGTCTAACGTTATGATATTGGAGTGCACATACATGATAGCCTATACTGCAAACCTCTACACAGGGGAAAGTGACTTTGCAAGTAATTGTTGTTAAACAACATACTCCGTGTTCATTGAGCACTACAGGTGCAAGAATTTTCACAGACAATGGATAGGGACTATTAACCAATCAAATCACGGGAATTTTGGAAAAGCATCATTGTCTATTTTTAGCATGAAAATCTCTGTAATGGGGTGTTGTTAACCCTGTACCTTGCGGTTTATCGTTATGATATATTTATTTTCAAACAAATTCAATGATCTGTAGGAGTAGGAGAACTTTTGGTCCTTGTAAGAAGAAGTTGTGGTTTTTTGAAAAGAAATAATGAAAGATGTTCATTCAAAATGTGTTTTGTTATGTTTTCCGTTGACCTAGTTGTGAGTGTGTATACTTGGGGTTTGTTTCTCAAAAAAAAGTTTGCGTCCGCCGGACGCAAGCAATTTGAAGAGTTTGCGTCCCTGGCCAAAACATTGCGTCCCGGACGCAGAATCCTGCGTTCGTAACAATGCTGCAGATGGTTCTCAAGAGTTCCATTTCATGCACGTAGTTTGTCAAATGTTCTAAAAGCTCTGGGAAGAAACCGATTCTGCGCAATATGTATCTTTATACCTGTTCTGATACCAATTGTACAGTATGCATTACTATTCAAATACTCAATTACCTGGCAACTCCCATACCGATTATATGCTACTCTAGGAGTGAACTGAACTGTCTTTCGTTTTGAAATGAAAGACACATAAACCATACTGATCGTTCGTACTTTATTTTCTTTTTAATCAAATGTTAAAATAAGTTGCTGCAAAAGAACAAACATAGGAGTTGTCATAAAACCGAAAATACATTTGTAGGCAAGGCTAGTGTCCATAGGTTCAAGGTAGTGTTTGATAGTTCAGATAACGCTGGAAACAGCGGTTTGGCGAAAAGGATTGAAACCTATGGCGGAAAGGTATGGCGCTATGGACCTATGGCGGAATGGCACTCGAACCGCCTTAAGTTATAGGCCTGGCCTAGGCCTTAACAATTACCACATTGCCAATTTGAGGAATTCACATTTAACTTTTGCAAGAGAACAGCTTGGTGTTATTTCTGAGAAGTAAGAACCAAATTACGTGGTTACCATAATTATTGCCTGAGTTTTTTATGCATGTGCTTTGTTAATGGTTGATCGTCGTGAAATAGGTACCCATGAAACAATTGCAAACTGTGTCCTATATTGGATAGGCCTAGGTATTAGTAACATAAATTTATTAAAACTGAGAAGACCTTGGATGTTTCGTGTTTCACAATATTCTTAATACATCCGCAACTGATAAAAGTAAATACTGACCATCATAGTAGTAACAAACTCGTTTCTTTAATGGTGTAGCAGTCATTCTCAAGGGAACGCTCTCAAGCCGGAATACACAAAGCGCGTGAAAGCTGCGACTGAAGCCTTGGGTATGCAAATAAGGGTCATAGTTCAGTATGCAGGAAATGAAAATGAGACAACGGGCAACAATAGTATGGAACGCCAAATGAATATGCGGATGACTCGTTTGAAATATATACGCCCGTAAGATACAGTTTTATACGTCGTGACGTATATGTTGATTATTGCTATATGACATTTACTCAATGACGTGATCGCATTATACATATGCGTGTACAACATTTGTAATGAGAAAATAGAAATATTTATCTAAAGTCTTGTTCCGTTGTTAACATATAATATATTTATTCAATTTATTTGCATTGAGCAATAATATGTAAATAACATGGACTACATATGACCAGCAACTTGCCGTATGTGTTTCTTCTGATGTTTGGTATATACGTTTGATTGTCAAGTGTTCTAACCAACCATGCCGTGATTACTCATGATGGTTGTAAGTGATCAATCAGACCGCATAATATATATTACCACATATAATGAATGTTATTTGGTACGTAATATATAAATTCAAGCTAAACCGGAACGTTTCTTCGTCAATACACCTTTCATGTTAGTGTTTATCACATTCAACCAGCAAGTTTGAAACTGTTCATCATAATTTGCAATGAAGGTTGCTACGGCTTAATGAACTGCACTATTATGGGAGTAATGTCATATTGGCTAATAGGCCCCTATCTTGCAAAATTTATCAACTTAAAAAGTTGCTTAAACTTGAACTATGTAATGGTTTGTTATTTTATACTGGTATAGGTATATGTGGCTTTATAAAGCAAATATAGAGATTTCAATTGCAGAAGGGTCATAATTGCATGATTCGGAGAAAACCAATTGAAACGAAAGACATTTTGATATATTGTGCTCGTATGACTGAACGAATTACCACGAATTATTCACTTAATTTGTGTTCTCTGGACTAACAAACATATTCGTGTCGACTTAATTTCGATTAGATGATATAATGCGTTTCGTTTCAGTTCCTTCGGATGCAACACACACCAGAAGTAAGACGTAAGAATTTTATTGCCTCAATATCATGCTAACACGACCCTTGCGCATTACAACTTTTCAAGAACAAAACTAGAATGCCGTCCACGTTTGCTCTTTTGTTGATTTTTTGGCTTTAAATTGAACTTTAGGCAAAGTGTACCGAGGGACAGGCATCATCACTGAAGTCTTAAAGGAGCATTCCAAAGATTTAGCAAATTTAAAGGGGAATGTTGTGAAAACTAGAATATATAACATATACCAGAACCAACCCACTCCTCCCACTATTCTCACAAAGCAAGACTAAAAGTCTGCTTTATTAATCCTTTAATAACAGAAGCATGATGAAAGAATTAAAAGGGTAATTTCTCCGAAGTTTGAGTGACAACCATGCATGGGAAGATCAATAATGTTTCCGTGATTTGATATTATGTCCCAAACAAAATATCTTCATACTTGGTCTTACAGGAATCTCACCACAAATTTCAGAATCTTCAATTTGATTAATTTCTTTTGAATTGGTACTATTTAAGTGCTCCCTCGTACCTATCATTAAAAGAAGGACAGTAGTATTGAAGTAAGAACAATTTGCTCCATCAATGAATAGTTGATACTTTAAAAGTGACGGTAATTTGGAGAAAAGTATATGTCGTGCAACTTCACCCCCACCCACCCCAAGGGAGCCGCAGGCACCCATGGGGGGGGGGCGTATCCCGCTTTTCGGGAGCTTTTGTTTCTTTAACATATTTTTCGGGAGCAGTGTCTGGAGCTTCCTTTTTTATCTGATTGGGAGTGTTATCGAATCCCATTTTTTGCATTTTTTTAAACATGTTTGGATATTCCAAGACAGTACACTAGTCTAACATTACATGTTACACACATGGAATATATACACGTACACTCTAGCATCCCACCGCTCCCATTTGTAAGGGAATTCAAAGTACCAAACCAGTGATAGTTGCAAGACTGGCCAGTGCACTTATCCAGAACCTACTTTCTTATGTGAACTGTCCAAAAGAACTTGTTGTCATCATTTATTTTAAGTAATGCGTAAACAAGTCGTTACACACAAAACGATAATTGTAACGCGACTAGATGATATGATGTCATCGTTATGTTGGGAATGCCCGGCCTCTGTGACCCGCTGCTATGTCACCCGTTTTTCGGTGGCCGTCTCCTGTTTTGTGGGAGCCGTTTCGGAAACCTTCGTTTTTAAATGTTTTTTTTTCGGGAGCCTTCTGTTTAGCTAGCTTGTAAGAGCAATATATAGATATTTATATATTTATAAAAGTATACTTGTACGATACTACCATACCTCCAATCGACCAGCCTGATATATAAAATGTGCGTTACGCTTCATAACAATATGAGAGGTTGTTGACAATTGGAAATTAGCTCAGTACGAGCATCCATAGCTAGTACAAGAGAAATTCAAACCAATCGCCGTTGGGTTAACTGATTTGTCGCTATAACTGCATACGTCGTTGCATTACAAAGGTGTCGGCTGTTTGTACATACAACGTTCATTGGAATTTACCACACCGTTGTAAATCACACACCTGTTTTAAATTTTTGCCTCCGAAGTTGAAGTTTTCGGTCGTATTTCGCAATTGTTGAGATTCAGTGCCAAATAATAATTTCAGGTTTGGATGTAGTTACGTTGGGGAAATGACCAGGCGCCGTTCACGAAACTTAACTGTCGCCTATAGTTAGATTTTTATCAAAGACCAATCTCAATGCGAATTAACTCTGTAAAATGGTTCACTATAGCTGCACGTGCATTATGTACGGGAAGATTTCATGGTGCGGAGCCTCACAAACTTCACGGAGCATGTAAACATACAGCGAAAAAAAATATTTAAAATCTAAAAGGATTTATTGCATTGAATGGTTTAAGCTTACGAAGTATGTAATGTGTTTCAAAGGCATTCATAAATATGTTGGGTTCAAATATTAATTCTCAACCAATTAAAAAAGTTGATTAAACATAGATATCACCGGCTGGGTTATGCGCAGGCAACCCACATACAGTCGAGTATACTATAGCGGCCCTGGTAAATACTATACTCACAATAAACATTGGTCATCCCCATTTGAGTAGGGTTAAATTGGGTTCATTAACACGAAAACACGAAGGAAGATTTTTTTTGGTGTCAGAATACCAATACACTTAAGGTGGCCAAACATCTCCTAAATTATTTCGTAAGGCATTTCCTACACGTCATGAGTCGTAATTCGCAAATTATGAAACGATTTTAGGAGTTTTGAGACAAGTTTGTTGTTATTGCTGCGAGGTTTTTGGCAAAGATTTTCACTCAACACCAGTTGCGAGTGGGAAATATATGCCCTTTGGACCTTAGATTTTCATTGCGTAAAAGATCGCTTTAATTTAGGCAGTGTAATGGAGTTATATAAAGCGATATTTTGCGCCCCCCCCCCCCAATCTGCAGATGAATGACTAAATAACTAATTGAGAAAATGTACAAAGTTGCGCTAATCAACTGAGTAGCGGTTCAAAGCAGCAGTGAGGTACTGTATAGGCTTAGTATTTGCACACACCTATAACTATACTGTATAGTATATGCGCACAGTAGTACTAGAGGAGGCCTAATGTAACAGAAGCCAAGCTATTTTCGTAGGTAATTTTGCAGATGTTTTATAGTTAATTGTACTTTGAGACATAACAGTAGGTCTAGCTGCTTATTTATGATTCTGCGACATGTTTTACTTTGTTCATCACGTATTTACTTTTAATGGAAAAAAGTTCATATACTGCACAGAAACATAATTTTCCAATGTGCAAATTATACGTAGCCCAATCTTTGTTCATAGAAAGTATTAATGTTGTAGATCTGTACTATGGAGACTTGAACAACGATCATAGTGGCGAGTGATTTTTTTCGTTTTGGCGAGTAGATTTTTAGTGACGGTCGCCAAATAGCGAGGACATTTAAAAATACTTCAATGTCGAGGCCTGAAAACCTTTGAAAATAGGATTCTCATTGTAGAAATCATGGATACTTTTCATACATGATATATGGATTTGCCATAATGAGTACAAGAGGTCAAATCTCATTTGAGGTCACCAGAGGTCAAACTATGAAAGTTCTTTTATTAGCTAACTATGGGAATCGTGGATACTTCTCATACTTGATGTGTGAATGCATCACATTGAGTACCCCTATTGCTTTTGGTGGAGGTGTGTATTGCCACGTATAGTTTACTGACATGTGTTTACCATGTCATAGTGTAATTATACAACGAAATAGCGCTTCGGGCCATTTATATTGCTACAGCTATTTCTGGTTAACAAGCAGAAGTCATCGAAACCTCAACGCAGTTTGCATTCTGGTTATTACAGACGACAATCCAGTACCATATACGACGCAGTGAACTTAAGACTTGAGGTGTCAATTGGTGCATCAAAGTTAAATTGATCAGAGAAATCTCGTTCAATGATATAGGCTTCTGGCTTTGGCCATTTCCTAATTCCCCGTTGCGCTGCTGAAATTTCTGTGTTTTGGATATACATGTGGGGGAAGGGCACAGCCGTATATACGGCCCCGGGGAAGGGCAGAGCACATAAAGAGCCGTATATTTAGCTATATACGGCTCTGGCAGAGCGGTGGAACTAGCGCCCACTGGTCAAATGATCATGGTTTAATTTTAAATACCCCTTAATCCGTCGCAAGTTTGACTTTTTCTCCTTTAAGTTCGAAGTTTGACTGAAACACAAACAATTTATATATTTAACATTTCTTTTACTATTCGGTACCCTCACGTGCATGATTACAATACTCTAACTTTACATAAGTACAACCCGACCATAAGCTACACCCAAATCCTAGATTTTCAGAAAAAGTTAATAATTTGACAATTAAGTACCATAGCGGAACGTTTGAGATAAGATGTTGCAATTTGAAATAATTAGTCGAAATATGTCATGATATCGGATAAAAAAAACTTTGCGTAGTATAGTTGAAATTCTGATATAAAAAGTTTCATTAATATAAATTTGGAGGACCAAGATGAAATTTTCAAAAGTAGAAATTTTGAGATGTAAAGCAGAAATTTCGGCATAACAATAAAAAAGGGAAAATTAACTCTGAGGAAAGAAGCGAAAATTTCTCATTAAATGGTCCAAACTGTTGTGATATTAAAAAATCCATGTCCCATCTGTGCTCATTTAGCATCAACAACATTACAATTCGTCTGGTGAAGATACCCGAAAAGGCCACCCCTTTTCTCCTGCTTCGACATGATAGCTTCCGACCTACCCCACTGCCGTTGGTGTTCTAGCTTGCTCTTGAGTTCACGTGAATTCACGTGTATGCAAAGGACAAAGGTAAAGAAACTTGGTCTCAGTCCTCCCCACTTCAAATTGGTCTTCGTGATTCATGTTGGTAAATGATACAAATGAGGAGGTCCCCCTGCCCCACTTCTTTCCACCGGCTTTTGATACCCATGTAATTTGCAGTGACCAGTTTGGTGTAAATCAAGGGCGTAGGAACCGGGGGCTGGGGGCGCCAGCCCCCCAGTGAAAAATATGGGGGGGGGGGCGGAAGTATCATTCCGCCCCCCCCGCTTCGCAAGTCAGA
>JAIPMN010005301.1:0-31997 GCA_020650975.1 Apostichopus californicus
TTCTGGATTGCATAGCCTAGGCATCAATTTTGAACATGCCAGTTTAATTTTTTATATTAGAGAATTTTAATGACAATCAATCTGCACTGGACGTAAACAACGTAAACAGAGCGATTGCATTCATGCACTTTATAGACATAGAGCCTTTATAGTGGCACAGTGACATAACCAGGATTTCAAAGTAAACTTTCTGGGAGGAGATGGCAAATTATAAATCACGCGGACTTACAGTTAAGAGGGTCATGAACCTTTAGGTTAATTAGAGCCAACATGCAGAAGCCTACCGAGGATGTACGTGACATGTGGCCAGGTTTATGTTCGCTAGGCCGACTCTAGAGTCGGAGAAGGGAGGGTTCTCCCCCAGAAGGAACAAAAGATTAGGCATGGGCTGAGACATATAGACAAAGAGTTAGGTGTATGATTAGATCTGCGGCTGAATGTTGTGCTAAGTAATATATAGGCTACTCTTTAATTTATGTGTGAGTTGAAAAAGGGCTGTACACCTAGAAGTGTAGTCTAAGTCAACTGAATGGAAAAAAATATAAACCCGCCTGAATATTGCCCCGATTGATGATAGAGTAAGGGGTATATGGTACCCTTCCCCCTTGCGCACGCCTGTGAAGTGGAGAGTGACCAAAAAGTGATCATGAGCTTGCCTTTAATTCTTAATGACCAAAACTCTATAAGGGGATACCTGTTGCTGTTTTAGTGTGCCATGCCTAGTGGTGAAGGCTGCGATATTTGGATTAGTAATTTGATGGGTAAACGTAGGAATGCCGGTTATTTTGTTCAAATGTTCGAGAAGTAAATGCCTATGCAGTTTCCCAAAGGAACTCTAGGGCGGATGTAATTGCTTTCACTGTTGCTAAATGACTCCCATGTGCAAGTTCCCAATCAAAAAGTCACTGGTACCCTTACCCCTTGCGCACGCCGGTGAAGTACGTGGAGAGTGACCAAAAAGTGATCATGAGCCTTGCCTTTAATTCTTAGTGACCAAAATCCCTAAGGGGATACCTGTTGCTGTTTTATTGTGCCATACCTAGTGGTGAAGTCTGCGATATATGGATTAGTAATTTGATGGGTAAACGTAGAGAATGCCGGTAGTTTTGTTCAAATGTTCGAGAAGTATAGGTCTATGGAGTTCCCCAAAGGAACTCTATGGCTGATGTAATTGCTTTCACTGTTGCTAAATGACTCCCATGTGCATTCCCAATCAAAAAGTGCAGGTATTCCGTGCTGGTGTATTTCCCTAATACAATGCTAATACAGAATTGTTACCATAAAAATGGTAAAGCTCTGGTTCGTTGTTAAAGTGGTTGCGACGAAAAGATAGTCTTTGCTTCGTTGCGACCTTGGTTGTGGCTCACTTGTCACACTGCACAGCACTGTCGATGTCAACGCCAAAGTTATTTAAAATCCATTGCAAACTTTGCATAGCTGGTCGCTTCTCTCGACCAATCAGAATGGAGTATACTTATTGTAACCAATCATATCACTGATGCGGCAAGTTTAAATCACGAACAACATAAAGGTGCATACATCCACTCGCATAGTATTGTTCAGAAAGGTATTTTGCAAACAGGTATCGTCTGCTCCTAAAACACATCTATTCTTGTCCGTTTCAAGCTCCAACTCTTCAACTGACGCCGTAAAAATGTCTCTCGCAAACCAAATATACTACTCTGATAAATATTACGACGAGAAATTTGAATACAGGTATAAATATATGTTCGATATCTTTGCATTTTTCGATCAACGTGTTCGACGTCTCAGCTGTGACTAACATTAGTGTTACTACTTAGACTACGTTCCCTTGTAAGCTACTCAAGCTATTGCAGCCTAACCGGTAAATGGCAAGACCTAGGTTATAACGAGTAATTGTAAACTAAGTTAGATCTAGTTTTAACTTAGCCTAGATAGCGGTTGTGACGATCTCACTGTTTTAGCTCAGTGGCTTGGTTTTATACTTGAGCTATGCAATTTCATCGATGGCTTGGCCAGAATGTGCCAGAAATTATAATAATTAGCCTAGGCTATATTTGTAAAGTTCCATAGGCTAGGCCTAGTGAAACTGCTCGAAGCAATTTTTAAATTTCCTTAACTTTCCACATGTGTTGAAGTTCAGTAAGAATGATACCGCTCTATGCAATTTTCATATCAATATTCATTATTTTTATTGAGTTATCTGTTGTTAAAAGTGTTGAGCTGAATAAAATTCACTAGATTTAAATTAACAAGTCCATCTAGATTCTTCAATCAAAATTTGAAAGCCTTGCCTAACAGATCATGCACCAATCAAATCTTTCTTTTTTTGTTTACAACTGTTGGGCCTAGGAATACTTTTAACTTTGTGGCTAGCCTGACATAGGTCCCTGCTCTTGTATTTTATCTCTGTCTTCAATGTAGCTTGCAAAATGTGTCATTTTCTTCCATTGCAATGATACAAGTATAGACTGCATGTGTAGACTGTTTTGTTTACATAAATTTGTGTAATGAACATGCTGACATAGCCCGGCCCAGTTAAAAATTATGGTAAAATCATTCGTGCTATAAGGGCAACAGAAAATAAATTTCTATCTTTTGATTGCGACAACTTTTCTCCATTAAACCCACCTGGTCAGAGTGCATTTAGAATAAGAAACATTGAATCTACTTCGGAACTCAATCAAACCAGTCAAACCACAATAGGTTACTAATTCTGCCTTTATCCTTGCACCATTCCTCAGTGGAACGCACTCCCACCTGATCTGAAATCAGCACCAAACACCGCCTCCTTCAAGTTCATGCTGGAAAGTCAGCAGCACCATTAGCAAAACTCGAAGGACTGCACGTCAACAGCCACATCAGGGGCGATTTGTGCAGTACCACACCAAGACCAAGAGAGGTCTTACCACTCATCAACTTTTCTCAGATTTCAACATGTAGCTTCATTTACTAAGTTTTCCAACTTGAATCTTTTCTGCTTTTGATTTCAGACATGTGCAGCTACCAAAAGAACTAAGTAAAAAAGTTCCAAAATCCCATCTCATGTCAGAACAAGAATGGAGAAACCTTGGTGTACAACAAAGTGTAGGATGGATCCATTATATGGTGCATGAGCCAGGTTTGTAATAATTTATATTACTGTAGCTGTTGGCCTATGTCAAAAGTTTTGAATACCAAGTAAAAAATGTGCAATTTATTTGCAAGATTATATTTTTCAGTATTTATCCTTAGTCCTATTTTGCAGTTGTCCATTTGTTATTTCCAACAACCCATAAGAGTAACCTCATGATAACATTAAGATAATTAGAAAAAAAAATCATTGCTTAGTGAAAGAGAGTGCAGTCCACTTCGAAAGTGTCAAAAAAAGTGTCTCAAGGAAAATCATTTACTATAACAGATGCATATATATGCAATGAAGATCTAATTTTGGTTTCAGTGGCAAACATGATAAAGGAAATTTTTGTTTGAAAATTTTCTGCACACATGTTAACTTGGTCAGTATTACTCATATCACAAAGATACCTCTGTTTGAGTATTACACTCCTCACATTTTTGTCATGAATGGAATCTAAATACCTAAAGGTAATTTGCTTTCTCCTCAGAACCTCACATACTGCTGTTTAGAAGACAAATTAAGAAGAATCCATTATCAGAAGTACACAATAATCAACAAAAGTGTAACTGAGGATGCTTTAAAGAGGACTAAAATGGAAACTGTGACATGGTTTTCTTTCTCTACGGACATATGATTTCATCCCGGCATGGACAAGAAAGCCATTGGTGGCATCTTTCAAGAAGCAAATCTTTGGATGGATGCTTTTGAAATCAATTGAAGTACAAGTTTGTGATGTTTGGAACTTATTTTCCAGTGTATGGCTGTCAACATTCTTGAAAGCTTAGATATTTATAATGGAACATTTCACTTATTGCTTCTCAGTTAGACTGGCTCAGACAGTGGTGTACTGTTTGTGTAATTATATTACTTGATGGATAACCTGTACCCTCTGGATTTTTAGTTGTGCCCAACAAGATCAGAAAAGATGTTGCATTGGCACAATTAATGTATTTCAAAAATGCTTTTGAAAATGAACTTTATTTTTCACAGTAAAAGGTTATTACTGCAACTTCCATTGCTTTACTTATTACAGTACCAATTGTAACATATGGTGCATTATGCCTCAAAGTACTGTGCATGTAAATAACCTGAGGTCAGTGACAAAGTGCACTTTTTTTTTCTCCTATTGAAGTTTTCTTTAAATTGTTGACCAGGAAATCTGGAGTATGTGAGTGTCACATCAGGTTCTGTTATATACTTAAATTAGAAAGCAAGAGAGCATTGCTGTTATACTAAAATACAATATATTGAATGTTCAGTTCACAGAGTGATTAGGTTTGGTCTTTGGGCAAATACGATGGTGATAACAATCCTCATCATATTTAATATGAACTCAATTTTCCATAAATCTACTTTCACATTGAATTCTATTCTAGTAATTATAGTATTATTGACCTTGAAAAAGTTTACTGCTTTTGTACATGAGTTGCCTCTCTGCAAACGTATTAAATACCAATGTAGAATGCCAACTGCTTCTTGAATGTTCTCACCAGACTCTTAGCTCATTTCATACCCTTGAAGTACTATGCTTTCCCCAATCGACAGCAGTTCCATTTCTTTCAATCTAATAGGTCAAGACAGATATGACTGATTTTTTCGATTTTATGAAGATTTTCTATCTTTACTTTTCAGCATGTTAGTGAGAATTCATCAGAATAATTCCAAAGCTGATCATAGTTATTTCTGGTAGTATAAAAGAAGAAATATTTATTGTTAGTCCTGTGGGAACAAGCCTTTCCCATTTTGGGCATGTTTTTCTCATTAAATTGTTAATGAAGAAAAGTAATTAACATAATCTTTCAATGTTTATAGAAACACTGAAGTGATCTGTTTATGTTTATATCAACTGATGCCAATCCAAGACTCTTGGGGGTGTTTTATCAGCTATTCCTGCTTTAAAGGGAAATTGTGGAAACTTTCTGTCTTTGAAGTCAAAACCACCTTCTCATATCATTTTGTATAGAGGTGTTATGTAAACGAATCTGACAAAAGCGAGGTGAATGTCATCATGGCACTTCAGCTGAGAGTTTTTTGTAATTATTATTCATTCACAGAGAAAATTAATATTTCTCCAAAAAAGTTGATGAAATTCTACCTACAAGGAACCTCGACAGTTAAGCAAATATTTCAAATGTTTCAGTTTTCAAGGATACATCAACAGGAAGATTATAATAGGAATATAAAGTTGTTGAAGAAAATTTGCTGTTATCACATAGAATCAAGGGTTTAGCCAGTCAAAAGTAGTATATCTTGAGTTAGGGAGAAGATACCAAGTAGACTTTTCAAACTAACAGTGTTTCTTTTCCATATTAGTCACTGAAGTATCAATTTAACAGAATTTAATTGACTTTTGTCAATTGAAGTCAATTAAGTTGTAGTATTGTCTTCTAAGATATGTGCATTTGATTTATGCTTTACTTCTTTGATTCAGGTAGATTATTGTCTTAATCCGTGGGTGGCTTGGTTGTGGAAGGAGGGGGGGGGGGGAGGGAGGTGGTGTAGAGTGCAACTAAGGAAAAGTCTTTGTACATATGATACTGTTAAATACAAAATGTAACTGGCATATCAATAACATCAATTTTCTTCTGTTTCTGTCCTTTTTGTTTCTGGTGGACTTAATTGATGCATTAAGTCTTCATGTACTTTCCTACAATAGTCAAGTAAAGCTCTAACCAACAACAGCAGCAACAGGAACTTAGAAAATTGCTGTGTTTTTGTAGAGGACCAAGCTTTGAGTAACTTTGACAGCCATTGATATACTGCGACACCCATTCTTTTGCATAAAGGGGGATTATTTAATTACTTGATGATTCCTCTTATTTCTGAAAACTATCCAACACTTGATGGGAACTTAAGCAAAAGCCTGATTGAAATGACAATTTCTCAATTATTTGACACGAGGGCTGAACACAAGAATGAGGATGCATTTAAAGGACATGTTTATAACCTTAAACCTCCAATATTAACGTGTTATATAAATAGCTAGAACCCAATCATTTGGGAAATTCTTCTGAGGATGGCAGTTAAAATATTTTTTTTAAGAGAGAAGTTTCTCTGAAACTTAATTGAAACACAAGAAAAGTAAAGCAACTACAAAATCCAGTGTGCATATATTACTTTTTTTTATTTGTTTTGGCAAGCATTTCAATGATGCTGAAACTATTTACAATCTTTACAACTATATATCTCTTTGAGTTCAAGTTCATGCATGGATGTGACATTTCCTTCTCAGCTTCAAGAACCCCTCATCATTCCGAAACCTCTACGATAAGAGGAACAACAAACTCGGAGTGCCTTATTCCAAGGGAGTGACTCGGGTATTTACGTTTGTTCACAGTTACATTCTCAGGCCTGTGTGTCCCAGGACCTGGCTTATTTGTATTATCTCCTGGCATTGTATGTCTTCCTAACATTGAGTAAAGAGGCTTTTTGCTCCTAGTGACATCTGGATGGACTGCGTCATGACTTCCTGGACCCGGTGCTTTTGCTACATCTTCTAAATATCCTCCTACGGTTGGTCTCCCAGTCATGGAATAACTAGGGTATGACTTCTTGTTGGGTACTCTACTTCCAAGTAAAATGGGTAGAGAGTACTTGTTTGCTGCTGGTTGTTGATCACGCTTTCGATACCGAGTGCGTGTCCTCATTGAGTAGGAGGGAGCATGGCGTTCACCTTGAGGATGTACCTTCTCTGGACTGTAAGCGTACGGCGATGGGGTAATAAATGTGTCTGTGAATTAAATAGAAAAAAAATATCATAAGCAAAACCATCCATGTGGAGATAGCTGGTGTTCCTATTATTAAGTGTTCCTTTGTTTTGTTTCTTTTTTTGCTGCATAATAACATCTCACTAATATTAACATGTAACAGGTACTAACTCCTGGAAGCAGACTAATATACCTCATGGGAGATCAAATTGTAATAATCTAATATTCTTTGGCAAAAATATCTCTCAGCATACTTATCATACAACAACAGCAAACTTTAATCTCTTAAGAAAATGTTAAACATTGGACAAAGACTGAAGTCAGAAACGTTGATCAATGAGAGATATCAATAACAAATATAAGGGTATGGAAGATGGCCAAACAAAGATACAAATGTCTCCATGTATAATAATAAGTGTACAAACTTGAAGCTACCACGATGCAACACAGGCAATAACTTCAATAAATATGTATTGAATAAGGTACATATATTTATACAATAATTAAATAAATTCAGTGCTTACTTGGATCTTTTTGTCTTGCAAGAATAGAATATGCTGGTGTACCATCCTTTCCATGTCTGGTGTAACGTGAGTTTGGGAAATGTCCGGGACCAGGACTACAGTCTTGTCCAAACACTGAAGGAGAACAAAAAGGAAAAATGGTTATTTTCAAATATTATATTTGTTGATGTGTTGAGCATTGAAGATATTGTCAGTGCTACTTTGTTACAAATGTAAGGTTGAATTACAGTCAAATAATTTGTGCTTCTATGAATATCCATTAAAATATTTTGGATTTATTTGTTAATCAGCCCACAGAGGCTAAGGTCAGTGAATAGCCTGTGCTGTTAGGAAAATAAATGACAAAAAACCTACATATCATTCATATTTACATAATAAACTCACTTTCATTTTCTGCCCTCTTCCCAAAAGAGTATGCTGGTTTCATATGCTTTGAGAAGTCATGTTTGTTGTAGCCACATGTTGAAGGTAATCCATATCTGCCAGGGCCTGGACCTGTGTAAATAAAAAGTTATGAACATAATTTGCTATAAAGGAATTTGTGCTAAAATAAGATTAATAAAACAATTTGAAATCAAAGATGAGATTTGTTTCTTAGAATCATAAACATGAGGACTGTATGTTTCTTTGTTAAGCCTGCTACTGAAGTGATCTGCTTAACTGACTTGTTGTCTGGCATTAATGCCTAGTCTATCATGGGTCAGATTTATTTCAGAAAAAGAAAAGTCTATGAAGTATGAGCATAAACTCCTCATAGTCACACAATAGGTTGCCTAGGTAATGTTCGGTATGTAATCAGCAAGTCAAAGGCTTATTTGGTTAAACTTAGGAAAGGAAATGTAATCCAACGCACGGGCAAATTGTTAAGCAATTAATACTTATAGTAATAGCCTAACTTAACTTTTGCTAGCCTAGGCTTAAATTATCCTGAAGTTGAGTAAGACAAAAAAACGTACCTCTTTCCCTTGCAGCTATGATTGGTTTTTCTGTTGTTAAAGGTTCTTCATATGGTGATCGTATTTGTTTTTCCTTTTTTGTTTCCTTTTTTGTAGTCTTTTCTGCCATGGTGTTTCAAACTGTTAGAAAATTAAAATCTTAATCGAATCAAAAACGCTTGTCAAGGAAGGTGACTTTGGACCGGACTGACTACTGACCACACCGACTCAACAAGTTTATAAGTATGTTGTAGTTTTGTTGACATGTGTTGGGAGGGTCCCGTTGCTAAGACAATCCATTAACACACTGTGGAAAAAAAAACCTAGCAACAAAAAAGATGGCGCTATTTCATTATCTCTAACTTTGTCTGAGGTAAAAATTTAATTAACAAATCAACCCTCAAAATGTCGGACGGGTCAGACTTTATGGACGATGAAGTTGATGATTATGATTTGGTGAGAATTTCACTTTTGACGTATTACATAGAGCAGAAAGAGAGATGCAGCTGTCTAAGAGTACCCAAGTTCTCAACAAAGAGAGAGCTGACGGTTTTATCTAATTGTCCCAGGCTATAATTCTTATTGTACATGTGATCCCTAGCCTAACGTATACATGTTACTATTATTTGCAGGGCCTAGCTTACGTTTTTATACACAGTCATTCCGACTGCCTCCTAAATCCTTAATCCCGCCGGAGTAACTGCAGAATATCCAAACAGACTAAGAGTTAGACGAAGGGTAAATGCTACCGATAGTTCTCCCATAGAAATAAAATAACAAACGGTAACCATATAAATTTGAATTATTATTGATTGTGAAAAGCTAATGTTAGAGTTAGAGCTGACAATCACATTCCAAACAAGCCTAATGTGGGCCAAATGTTGTTAGTTTGATACACAGTAACGGAGCATAAAGTTAGGCCCAACATGCAGTGGCACTACATAATTCATGAATTTAAAATGTTTGTCAATCATAACAGTGAGTCAGGAGTTTTGTAATGCAAGGTACAGTGTCATTAAATTTCAAAAGAAGTTTCCTGAGTCAAGCCAACTTGACATAGGCCTAGCCTAGGGCTTAATCAGCAACAGATGAAGCGTGTGTATAATTAATATGTGAGAGTTCTGTCAAAAGGTTGAACTAAGTGTGCAATGACAATTACCTTTAACATATAGTTTTTTACAAGAAATATTGTACCACCCTCAATGTTGACAGATCCTAAGATTGTGCAACATGTAACACTAACTTCTGCGTTCCACTCTCTTTGGTTTTTAGTAAATTAATGAATGAAGGTCATGTTCCTTAGGACTGGAGATGTGCTAATATTACCCCAATTTTCAAGAAAGGTGATAAATCTAAGCCCTGTTATTACAGGCCTGTTAGTCTCACTAGTGTTGTTTGTAAGGTCATCGAGTCGTTTATGGTCAGTCACTTCGGGTAGTCAGTCGTTGATCAGAGAGTCTCAACATGGCTTTTGTCAAAAAAAGGTCTTGTGTCACTAATATTCTTGAGTTTATGAAAGATGTAACAAGCTCACTAAATAGGCAGAAGGCTGTAGATGTTGTGTTCCTGGATTTCCATCTTTTATTTTTTAGTGGTAACTTGATTCAGGTTTTCAAGATTGTGTAAGGTATTGCCAATCTTTCCTTCACTAACTTTCTCATGTTTGCTAATAGTAGTTGTACCAGAGGTCATTGTCTTAAACTCCAGATGATACAAAGGATTAATATTCAGCATAACTTTTTTTCTAATATGGTTGTGAATAAGTGGAATGGTTTGCTGAACAAGAGAAAGTTGTACTTGAAAGTTGTGTGCATGGGTTTTAGAATGCTTTGGACAAGCTCTTTAAGCATTGTAATTGGGTCTGATTTTCTGTGATTTCAGTTTTTTTTTTCTCTCCTATAGGGTCCTTGATGGGGACTTGAGTGTCCCTCCTGATCATTTTGTCCTACTAAACTACTATAACTAAAGTAAACAAGATAGTCTATTCATGTTCTATCCTTAAACTGAAAATATGTGAACTATTAAAAGGAAACGCAAGTACAGTGTAATGTTGTGCTTAGTTTTCTGTGCTTTTATATTCAGCTGGTATTATAGTGACTGTGAGGACTTTTAGCCAAACAGTAGTCAGTACTACTTTTAAAATGAATTGATAAGCTTTTCTCATTTCTTTGCTATTTTAGGAGTATTCAGAGGACAGCAATTCAGAACCAGATGTAGACTTGGAGAACCAGTACTACAACTCAAAGGCTCTCAAGGAAGATGATCCTAGGGCAGCTTTAGAGAGTTTTCAGAAGGTTGGATTTTTGTCATTTTTTATCAACAACAAGATACAGCTCATTGCAGACTACTATCATGATCCCCCCCCCAAAAAAAATTGTATTATGTCAGTTTAAGGAAACAATAAATGGACTGGCAGACCAGGAATATACTTGATATTGCAGAAATGCTTTTTAAGAATGACACCCAGTTGCTCCAGTTATTTTGTTAATGAGAAGGATATCCAAACCAACGTACAGCCAGGACAATGTTTCTGTTTTTCACTGCTTAGCCCCCAATTGAACCTTAAGCAACTACATGTTTTCTACACAAGGGCCTAAGACATCTAAAGTAGAACCCAAATTGGTGCATGCATACCAGTGCCAGCTGTTAGTCCTTAAGTCCACTTTTACAAGTTTTGAGTCAAGGCTACAGTGGTTGTTTCGGTCCGGTTGCAAGTGCCATAAATGGAGGTGATCGTAAGAAACATTTAATAGGAAAACTGGGATGAAACTAAGTGAAACTGTGCATTATAATCCTATGCATTACTAGCTAAGGACAAGAAAGGCATGAACAGCAAAAGAAAACATAGAAAACCCCCCCCCCCCTCACCCGCACCAAAAAAAAATACAAAGAAGAAAAGCTTAGATATATACTTTTATCAATAAAATAATTTAAGTATGAAAACTTCTTATACTATGTGGCACAAGTTGATGCTTTTTGATTTACATTATTGATAAGTTTGACAGAGTAGATTTGTATTAGCATTCTGATTCGCTTAAACTGTTTTTGTCTTTGCTTTATCCAGGTTTTAGAATTGGAGATGGAGAAAGGTGACTGGGGATTCAAGGCCCTCAAACAGATGATAAAAATTAATTTCAAATTAGTAAGTATCAAACTTTTTGACATCATTATGACGACATCATTAAATGTCCTGGAAAAAATAAACGCCTCAGAATGTAGCAACAGTTATAGACTTGATGATATTGAGTTTTAACCCATGAAATCTAAAAGTGCATTGTCATTTTAATTTCGAGATGAAGGAACATACGTCTTACTAGAAAAGGGATTTAACATGTGTTTCTTTTGCCACTACTCAGTTGTGAAAATGCAGTTGATCAATGATTAATGATGAAGTTAAAATGTCATTCTCGAAACCTCACATTAAATGTAATTTACTGTGTTTATATTGTCAAGTTTGTAAAGAAAATAGTTGTAGGAAAGAGGAATGTATGTGGATTTTCACATGAATAATTCATGATATATTTGTATATTTTGCATTAAGGGTAAACAAAATTCTAAACGACGGTTTGATTTCAATAACATAAGTATGAGGTTGCTGGATTTTGGCATAACATATTTTATTCTCAGTCACACAATTAATATTATCTGCTTTTTTTTTTTTAATCTAACTTGATTGTTTTTGTTGAAACAGGGCAATTACGAAGAAATGATGAACAGATACAAACAATTACTAACATACATCAAGGTGAGTTGACCTGGCATAGATTTCATTGAATGGATATATACAAGGCCCTGATCTAGAAAGTCCTCCCAGTAAACTAATCTCGACATTTAATCCACACCTAAACTTGTGCATAAATGGATACCTGCTTTCCTCAAGGGAATTCTACTTTAATTGTTTCGTACTTGTTCGTCCTTTTATTTCAACCTCCAAGAAGCACTTGTCTTGTTTGTATATATTTCCTTAATGCTTGCTGTCTTTTGGTTGTCTTTTCTCTCGTTTGGAAAAGTGAGGGTTTCCTAGGTGACCAAAGGTACAGTTGGAACAAAATTTGAAGAAGGTGTAATCCTTCATAAAGACTGTACTCACTCATAGTATTTTAATCCATTCTGGGTGATATCAATGCAGTTTTCTTTGGCACTGGGATAAATTTATTAAGACATGGTCACAGTCTTAAAAAAACAATACCATACTCTGAACTCCCCCGCCGATGGTGTCTCGATTCAATGCATTCTACCTCCATTGCAGGCCTGAAAGTGGATCAATCGATTAAATAATATAAGCAATTATCGGAAAATTATTAGCAATTAATAGGGTGCACCTATTCATGTGGTCTCCTCTATCCATCATCTGTTCTCTCCATTTACAACAGAGTGCTGTGACGAGAAACTACTCTGAGAAATCCATCAACAGCATCCTGGATTACATATCAACCTCCAAGAATATGGCCCTGCTGCAGGACTTTTATGAAACAACTTTGCTAGCTTTGAAAGATGCCAAGAACGACAGACTATGGTTTAAAACCAACACAAAAGTAAGTCTTTAGGAATTTACATTGAAATTTTATTTATGAGTCGTTTGATATTAGTAAAAGGAACTAGAGATGGAATCATAAGACTTCCTAAAGAAAAATTTGCTCCGTCTTGGTTGGACGGAGTGGAGGATGGTCAAGAGTGACGAAAAAGTCAGTATATTTTTTGGCAGCTCCTGAAGGATCCATTGCCTTGGAGGGCATTCAAATAGAATCACTAGATCATTCAATTGTGTGCCAAAGTTTCACATATCCAAAACCACATAACTTCCATAATTAGTTTTGTTAGTTTTTGTTATTGGTAAAGGGACCTCGGTGGAATTAAGTTATGATATTTGTTGTCAATAAAACTTGATAATGTCATACAAGATATTGAAAATTGAATAATGTTAAATATTGTAAGTTTATAGTCTTGCAGTTTTGTGGGTACTAAGTTTTGAAGATTTCTTCTGAACTGCTGCATTTTATAGCCAACTACAAAGTAGACCGTTTTGGCTGATATTGAATCTAAACATTTTAAATGTCTGTAATGTTGGGTCTATTCAAAGTTTAAAATTTCATTTCAATGAAGAATTAAATTTGACCTAGAATTTATCTTATAATGTAGTTAATATCCAGATTCTCTGTAAATCTGTCCGTACCATGACTAGATAAAATGGTTATCAGTTATTGTAATATTTTATAAATATGTAAATTACTTCATTACCATATCCTATAATTCATACCTATGAATAATCAGGTGTCATAATGTTTGTTGGTGCAACTTTTTTTTTTCCAGCTGGGGAAACTGCATTACGACAGACAGGAGTACAACAAACTAGCAAGAATATTAAAACAACTGCACCAGTCCTGTAAGGTAAGGGATAGACAACTGAAAGAAATTAATGGTTTCAACTTCTCTCCTGGATTTAAGCTTTTCTTAAGGCCAGGCTACTCTTCTAATTAAGGCCTTATAACTATGTAAACTGTTAGTTTATATCACTTGTTAATCACTTGTCATGAAGTGTCTTACATAGGAAAGGTTCATCATTTGGAAAATATCTTGACTTTACAAATAAAAATGATACAAAAAGTAAGTTAGTATGCAACTAGTAGATTTGCAAATGAACTGTGTTAACATTTACTGGAAGTTTGTCTTTAAAAGTCATTGTGATGAGTTAATTGCCCATTTACCAAATCAAGCTATTCATATATAAATTTGACAATTGGCAGGAGGATTAAAATTAACTTAGAATAGAGTGTATTGATTAGTCTCAAACAAGGGTAGGATTAGAAAGGACATTAAATGGATAGTGACTAGGAGGTATGGGTCAGTTGCTGCTAGGGAACAACCTTAGAAGTTGGAGCACCAATACTGCATATTTTGCTAATAGTGACAAAGGCAAAGGTAGATTGGAAAGTGCAACAATCAAGGGGAGACCTGTAAGTATTGTTATTTGTAAATGTACCCACCCAGTGTTTCAGGGTGCATGCATGTTATACCACCCAGTGTTTCAGGGTGCATGCATGTTCTATACCCCCTACATCTATCTTCTAATTGTCTTTTCCCTTTGCCTAACAGACAGAAGACGGATCAGTGGACTTGAAGAAAGGAACTCAATTACTGGAGATCTATGCACTAGAAATACAAATGTACACAGCACAGAAGAATAACAAGAAACTAAAGGCACTGTATGAACAATCCTTACAGATCAAGTCAGCTATCCCACATCCACTCATAATGGGTGTCATTAGAGGTAAGAGGTCAAAGGTCACCAAACCGTGGTCGATTTCCATCACTAACATTACGGATCGTCGGGAACAGGAAATATTCTTCAGTATACTTATCTTGTAAATGCTTTACAGGCGTGTAGCCACTTGTGAAAAATTTTACCAGCTAAAACTATCTGGTAATGTTTTTTTCCCGTCTGTATTGATATGGTACTGGGTATTTAGCTTTGCCTTATCTGAGATTGTCAAAACTATTAGTATTTATGCATTACTGCTCCATATGTGGGTGCAAAGATCATATTAAAAGCTGTTTCATTCTTTCCTACTTGGAATGTTATTTTACGTTGTATCTTTACATGTAATTGGTTTTCGTGTCTTTATCTTCGTCCAGAATGCGGTGGTAAGATGCATCTAAGAGAGTGTGAGTACGAGAAAGCTCACACAGATTTTTTTGAGGCTTTCAAGAACTACGATGAATCAGGGAGCACCCGCAGGACGACATGCCTGAAGTATCTAGTGCTGGCAAACATGCTGATGAAGTCGGATATCAATCCGTTTGAATCACAAGAGGTGAGTGGAAAGGAAATAGAACAACCTTGCTTATTGTTTTTAGCTCGCTTTTGTTTTTCCTTGGTTTTAGATTCGTTGTCGATGACAACCAGTGCATTATCATTCAAAGTGCAACTTGCTTTATTTGGTTTTTGTTAGCCCTATGCATTCTGCAACTTACTATGAAATGGGGACCTCTACCACCACCCTCCCACACACCCCATTCTCCAAATCCATTCATTTTCCAAACCTTCATGGTTTCAGGTGCACAGAGATGAGGCCTATCAAAATTCCTAGTTTTGATAAATCCTTTTCCACATGGGGAGAGTTAACTTAAGGCATTCATTGTTGATAACACCTGTTGATTGCTGCAATTTCTTTTTGACTTTCAACTGAAATGGAAATTGTATAGAAGTAACGAAAGCTCAGACGTTTTTAGTCTTGGCAGTAGGCAAGTTTGTTGAATCCAAAAAACCTCTTAGTCTTCATTATTGAACAAATAATTTAGCCCATATTCTTTATTCAGAACTTGTTAAATGTCATGAGGGCACTGCTTCAAAACTGTTGACATTTACATAAGTTAGTTTTGTCTCCAAGCAATTCCAATTATTGAAGTCTGAATTATCTTGATAGAGATGATGTTATAGCAATAAGTATTTGGTTGGGAAAGGGTGTTTGACAATAAATATACCACATGTGACTTGAATTGTTTCTTCCTTTCTTCTTGCAACAGACAAAACCGTACAAGAACGACTCAGAAATACTAGCAATGACGAATTTAGTAAGTGCATATCAGAATAATGACATCACAGAGTTTGAAAAGATTCTAAAGAGGAACAGAAAGAATATAATGGATGACTTGTTCATCAGAGAACACATAGAAGGTAAGTAAAACTCTTAGCTGGATTAGAAACCTTGTCATTTATTTCTCCTGGTCAATCTTCGAAAAATATAAATGTGTGAATGTCTTTGCGTAATTTCTGCATGGCATTTAGCAGACTTCATCACTGAAGTGAAGTTCTGTTTGCTCGTTGATACTTTTCATTTTCAAAAACTGGAAAAAAAAATCCCTTTTATATCCTCGAAGAACAAAGAAAATATCAGAGGAGGCGAAATGTGAGCCAGTGATTAAATATTTTGAACATAATTGAGTTTTAATATCAATTTGGGAGAAGTAAATAGTAAATCATTATTTTGTCATTAGATTTTTCAGTTCAGTGGTGATGTATGAATATTTGGATGGTTTGGGGGTGGGGGGGGGGGAGGTAGAGGATAGGTTTCACTGGGGAAAGTGAAACAAATGATGTAATGAGCTCAAATGTTGTTAGGATGTAAAGCTGTCTTACAGCTTTGTAGAACTTTGTACTCTTGTTTGGGTGCCAGAAAGTAGTTGTCAAAAGCAATTCTGGTAATGTTATGTGTCTATAAATTTCTCACAGTATATCATATTAATAAATATTTGAAAGGCACCCAACTTCACTCTCATAGCAGAGGGGGTCTACTTTGCATATAAATTTCAGGGCTGAACCAAATCGATAAGTGATGCATCTAACCAATGGCTGACTGTCCTTGATTGGAGAAAACCTTATACGTGTTAACGGAATGAATCTGCTGAGATGTCCAGCTCGTTTACAGAGGGGAAGTTTTTGGACAGTAATTATATCATGAGAGGAGGATGGAACCTGAAAACATTACCAGACTCTTTATTAAGTTTTTATATAGAAATGTGAAATCTGCATGAAGTCTGCATGTCTCTTTCCTTTTCTACTTTTAGATCTTCTGAGAAACATAAGGACACAAGTGCTCATCAAACTCATTAAGCCGTACACACGGATTCACATACCATTTATTTCTAGGGTGAGTCCTTGCTTTTAAATCACTTATCTAGTAAAGGGATATCCAGAGAGCAGATCTTAATTCGGCCAATCACGTCCTTCGGTTCTTTGCATCACAAATGAAATTTTGTATCTTGATCGAAAGTTGTATAACAGAGGTGTAAACTTTGAAATGTTGATGAATTTTTTAAAATGTGCCCATGCTTTTTTGTTTTGTTTTGTGATTAAAGTTAGTTAATATATGGTTAAAAAATATTTGATTAAAATTGATGGTTAAAGTGAAATTTTATGGTTAAAATTTAAACATACCAATGGGGATTTTGTCATTAATGTTCAAGGCTATTTGTGTGTGTGTCTCTTAACCTGACTTTTGAAATCTGAATGTTATCCTAAACGCTGCTATCAAATCGACTCTCTTCAGGATGGGAAGAGAAACAAAGTAACTCTGAAGTATGGATTCTTGATCTGATTACAACAGATTTCTCATATTGACCTGACTGGTAGTTCTGTCCAATTATAAACCTTAAACTGGTAAGATTATGTTCTTCATGACACGAGCATTGACTGGCATTAAAGTCTGTTTTTCCCTTCTTTCTCATTAACAGGAACTCAACATAGATGTAACAGAAGTAGAGAGTCTACTGGTGCAGTGTATTTTAGATCAGTGAGTATTCTAACATTTAGCATTTTATTGTGGGGGGGGGGGGGGAACTAGGCCAATTCTGCGTAATGAAAATCCAATCTCAATATCTCATTCCTGAGTTTTTGATATAGTTGTTTGAATATCTCCTGGGTTGTTGCCACACTAATCCTTCATTATTCTTGGGAAAGAATGACGGTGGTTGGTCAATGATGTCATAAGGGCACATGTTCTTGTAAAGCTTTACAATCTTTGTCGTTGAATTCTCCTCGAAAATGCGAAACCTTTTGAACCGTTTGTTTACTTTACCTGTTACAGATGTTATAGTAGTTTTAGGGAAATATGATTTCCTTTCTCTGGGTTAATGATGTTTAATTTCATCATAGACAAAAAAAAAAAAGAATAGTTAAGGCATTTTCAAGTCGATTGCTTTATCACAGATCTGACTGTTGTGGCTGCGTGAGAGGCTTACAAGTAATTCCCACAAGTTACTTATCCTGATTTATCGTCTTTAATTTAAACAAATATTTGCATCTTAAACGTAGTATTTCATCGCTGGTTTTCTTATGATATCAGTTAACGCAGATAGCAAGAGGTATTTGCTATGGATGTACCACAATACTAACAACCAGATTGGATTTTCACTAAGATTTTTTAAGATTTATGGCCCCAGACATTTTTGTCCAAACAAAAATCAAGACATTAGCCCCTTACATAAACATTTAGACCTAAAAGTAGATGGGATAATATTAACCAATCTGTCTCAGTTCTAAAAAAATTCAGCAAATTGATGTTGTGAGACCCGAAATCCTTTACGGAAGACGGCGTTTGGGGAAAAAGTCCCCTCCGGCCCGATCACTATTTAGTGCTGTAAATGTGTTTTTGAGAGACTTGTTAATAGTTTATTGTTTTTGTTTGTTTGAACTTTTCAGCACAATCTATGGCAGGATTGATCAAGTGAATCAAGTCTTGGAACTGAACGAGGAGTCCAAGGTATCGGCTAGGTATGCAGCTCTCGATAAGTGGACGGCCCAACTGGGATCCTTGCACCAATCAGTGGCCAACAATCTGGCATAGCGATACAAGACTGTGGCCAGTAAAACAAACTATTCTTTAGCATATAAATTGCTCAAGCTGATGAATGATGGAACACCGCTTTACATTGTGCATCTCAATACTGGAACGAAAGACGTCTTCAGGGGTCAGGGGACGTCTTCAGGGGTCACGTCTGGTCGGCCGGCTCAAAAAACGATCGTTCAGTGCTTTTATTTTATACCTGGAGGAAAGCTTTCAAAGCACAGCTCTTATTATGGTGCAGTAATCTATTTTGCTTCCTTGATCAGAGAAACTTTCCAAGACCACATCGAATCTTGTTTGCTGTTGATATTTTTCCATTTTCATCCATTACAAAGGATTTGCACAAAGATCTGATGTAAGTTTGACTACTAACAAGAATAATGAAGTTTAGGTGTATGAAACAACAAACTAGCAGTAACATGGCAGCAATGTTACATCAGAGTAATGCAGAATGGTAAGGGGGAAGCCGTGTATAGGCACGAGTTACAAATAATGTACTTGTTGAGGAGAGTGGTGGAAAGGCAGGGGATGGGTGGAAGGGGGGGGGGGGGAGGGAGAGGAGGAGGATGGTTTAGAAAATAGAGACAAGGAAAGGATAACCTATCCAAGGCAAATTTGTTAGTTTCTGCATCTTTCATGAATGGCAGACATTTATATTGTATTCAGCTGGTGTAACAGATGGGAGATTTATTAATGTTAAGTCGATCTGTTGAGGCCTTTGATGCTCTAATCAATATGTATGTCCCTTGTGAATGAAGATGATAATATTGCCACTGTTAGGAATGCTGGATAGCTTAGGTATATATGACATAGCACAATGAGGTCGGTGTGGGACACAGGAGTGACATATATTGTTCTTTCTCTCCACACCTCATAAACCGGAAAAATGGCTTTTAAAACGGCTTAACCTGGAAAAATGGCTTTCGTGGTGGTTAAATTTGTAGTACAAACTGTCCTCTCCTACTTCCTTGCATTAAATTACCAGTCATAACTCTGTCAGTGGCATATTAGTGTTGCCTTCTAGCAAGCCCATCAGGCAATATATCCTATGGTCTTGAATGATTACAAACCCCCAACAAGCATTTTAGTGCATTCCTCAAAAAATCCCTTTCTTTATCTGAGATATACTGTAGGACCTAATTTGAGTCTAAGAATAATTTTGTAGAATCTCCAGGAAAGAGCACTCCTGTAAACTTTTATCAATTTCTGGTAAACTTTTGAGATAGTTGTGATGACCTTTAAACCATAGGGTACACAAGCCCTTCTCAATATGAACCTACAGTATGTTATGTTGCAGGAAATTGTACTATTTTCTCCAAACAGTTTTACAGGAGGGAAGGCAAAGTTCAGCAATTTCAAAATAGAAAGTCAATTGACAGCTACTCATATCCGCTAATAAGTGGTCACAATCTGAGGGGAGGGATCATTTCGTTAACTGCTTTCATTCAAATTATGTTACTCTACATTCCTATGTGTTTCCTGGGTATCATGTAGAGTTCAAGGTTCAAACTTCATATATACCTGTATCTTGCTTCTCTTCTTTGGCATAGCTATTTGTGCATGTCATTGTCCATAGACCATAAGTCAAAATATGTTGCAAACCTCATAGGGAATGTCGATGATGGTTGCTAAGGGAAAGACCTCAGCCAAATACTATTGGATAGACATGTTAGTCCAGCTCTGCTTTGATTTTGTCACTAACTCTGCCTCAACCAGCACATGGACATTAGTAAAGCACTCTAATATTTGTCATTAATGCTTAGTGTAATTTATGGCTAAGTATCCATGAGGTTAGTGTAAATGGATGAAACTGAGTGTGAATATGAATGAGTTATTCTGCAGAATTGCAGATAAATGTAACGTCCATGACTGCCAGACCATAAGTGGAATTTGCTGGACGAAAACGCCAGAAAACCAACTCAAAAAGTTATATTTGTCTCTGGGATGTAAATGACGTTGTCCAATTGAGTGTGATTCTTAAATATATTTCCCAACTAATTATTTTGGCAGGTAAGGGCAGTGAGGTTGTTTAAGGGCAGTGAAAGTTGCTTATATTTTTCCTGAATACCCTCACACCATTCTCACCCTCAATTGTTCACATGACAAAAGTCCATTTGTTTTTGATATTAAGGATAGCCGGCAGTTTTCAGGAAAGTGAAGAATTAATATTTCTTTCTCATGGGTTTTACTCATACACATTATGCCCATCAATTTACACCCAAAGTTGGTGTCCATCAGAGTTTTGGAGTGATATAAAATAAAAACTAAAAAAAAAACAAACTTGTGAAATGGTTGAGAATTGATATAATCCTGAGATATGAGCGAGTGATATGCTTGTTATGGATTACAAGGAAAATGTCAACAATTGTTTGCCTTGAAATGTGCTATCCAATCCTCAGTTCAGGTCGCAACTGTGCTTTCCCTAATAGGAAGAAATGGCGAATGGCTACTCCCACAAACACCTCCAGAGGCATACCAAATGCTTGATGAAAGTTCAGTATTCATAGCTGGTAAGAGTAAACTGCTATTACCGCTTTTAGGTAATTCGGTGATTTACCCTTTCAGAGGTTCCGGTATAAGAATGTTTATACGTCATAAACTTGCAGCCGATTAAAGAATATTCAAACCTTTTCAAGAGTAAACAAATAAAAGTTGTGAAAAGTATGTTTTTTCAATGTTTGTACTCTTTTCTTATTTATTTATTATAACTGTACTTTTTCTTTGAAATGCATTAACTTGGTAACTGTAATTCATTACATTATGTCTTGGTTATTCTATCATACTTAATTCTCTTGGACAATTAAACCAGTAGAAATGAGGGATACACAGGAAACCATACAGTAAAGTAACTAGATGGTCAATTGACCAATAAACTGCAGGACATTATTTGGCAAAGATATATAATGAAACATCTGCCACGAACATGCTGGATTGTAGATCTTCTCAGAGTTGAAAAGCATACAAAAGTATGTTGGTTATATAAATTATCAGTGAAGTCATAGAAACACTGTATTCTACACGGAACCCTTTAATGAGCTGTGACTGCGTGGTCATACATCTACACAATCTACTGTCATGTGTAGGTTTTAACAGATTGTTACTGTAAAGCCTTTTGATGTCGCATGATGACAGTAATCTCTAAAAGAAAGCAAACATCACGATTCAGAGATGTTCGGTCACCATTCCACATTATTAATATTGTAAGTCTTATCCAAACTTCCGATACTTCAGCAATATTTATACAGCTATGATCAATATACAAATAAAATTGTTATTTACTTAAAAAATATTTCCGCTTATATTTTCCTTTGCAACTCACGACACTCCCCCACCCCCCCCCTCCCAAACATAAACATTCGATTACACTAGAAAGTGAGAAAAAAGTTAAACAATTGCACGATAAGTATACCTGCTAATAATAAACGAATGATATTTGAGGAGGAATTGTAAATGAGCAGTTGCCATGGTGAAAACTGATCAAAACAGTCACGGAAATGATGCATTTTCCAAAGGAAATGGATTAAAGGAATTGAAACCAAGAGTAATCCTAAATTGGACTTGATCTTTTAAGATCGGCTAAGAACAGTAAATTAAAGGTTCGAAAAAGAAAGTACACCATCTCTTTCAGAAGTATAAATTAGCCAGAAGCAACAGAACTGAAACCTCTCTCCAACCAGCCATAGATCATGTGAGTGGGAAGAGTACTCCAATTAGCAAGCCTTGTGACATGTGACGTGGAGTGACAACTTTGTATTGTGTCTCGTGATGAGAAAGGGTTATGGGATATGATGATAAATTGTAACACACTCTTCTTCTTTCTGACACCCTCTATCTTTAGAAAAAAAGGCTCTCTGCTATCCTACATGAATGCTATCAAAAGTGACATTTATTGTCCACAAAACCCTGTTTGAGCTTGCAAAATTATTCTGGGACATTCAGGTAAAGGCAGAGAGGGGGAAGGGAGAATGTTACAAACATGATAGTAACCAGTCTTAACGAGTAAAACTAGCCATGAAGGAAGTGTGACGTCAATTGCTATCCATTTGGCAAGCAATGACACCGTTGTTTTCACATGACATCCTGATTATGATTGTAGCGAGATGAAAACGGATGTCTCAAAGTTTGGACAATATTTTGAAAATGTTGATCTTTCAACCATATTTGGCAAAAATACTTATTTACAAACATTTCAATACACATGCTTATAATAAGCTGGAAAATCTCTCTAATCATAATACAACATTTGGTAACAATCAATGAAAGGATAAAATAACATAAAAAAAATTGATGAAGAAGAAAATAATACAGACATTCATATTTATATATATAGCACAAGGGTACGAACAATACAAAAAAAAAAAAAAAATCCCCCATTCCTTCCCATGTACATAGCACAATCGTATCACCATACACACTGTATTAAAAATGATCACATTTATATATCGAGTTGTTTGTTCCTTTCAAGAGTTAAAAACACAAAAATGGTTCAAAATTGAAAAAAATAATATTAAATAATTGCATGAACGTTTCTGGTGTTTTCCAATGGTATTTGATCTACAGCTCGTATTTTGAAAATGTTGCTGAGCCATCTGACTGACTTGGTCGATATCACACACCATCAAACAGAGACTTGACCTCGAACCAGAGATGAAGGTCTAAATCACAGAACAGCTTCCAAAAGAAAGTATACGTTGAAAGGTGTTCCACAATGATACGGTGAATAACGTCTCTGTGCTACCAGCTTACACTTCTCCCCTAGCAACCTCCTTCCTACCTGGAATAGCACACTGTACAGTCCTGAATTAAATAACAGATCATTTTCTAGATCAAATGTAGAAACTTACAGTTTTCTTGAAATTCTTAGCTGGCCATTACAACACACCAAACTGACCGCAACAACATCCCAAACCGACCAGAACAATGTTTTGACAACCTAAAGTGAATATTTAGTGAATAATCCCTTAAACCCCCCAAGCTCTCCATGACAATGTCTCAGTACTATTGGCTTAATCATTCCAACACCCTATTAGCTGACTATTGCAATACACTAACATCCTTAGCTTACTGTTTCACTAACCTATATATATCATGAACACAATACTTTAACAACAAAACAAAAAACAATTACAATAGTTGACTTTGCACTGGGTTCAAACTTAATGGAAGACTAACAACTTACCAAAAAAACTAAATCAAATTTCAAAATTGAAAATGGATAAGCAAAATATATTGCCATAGTACCTTTAACTATTTTAATAATCTTTTACAAATCTCGTAAAATGAGTTGATCGGAAACATTTTTGTCTCTGATGTGATTGTGAATGTAAAACGGTAAGCAAATTTCTACCCCCTTATGACTTTCTTCTCTTTTTGCCCTTCAGCATCACACTAGATTTCATCAGTATTACAAACTTCCCAGATCTTTATACTGCCATGGCTTCCCAGGAGAATGTGTCTATGCATATCCAAAAATGATATTTTATTTGCAATTAAAACCGACAAGTTTTTATTATATAATGATTTGAATAAACTGTACATACAAATCTGTTGAAAGAAGTGTTAGCATGTTTTAAACATGCTTTTGTGTTCAAAGTTTCTTTAATATTGTTCGAAGTAAAAGCCCCTTTTATGAAATCACATGATAAAATTTATGATGATGTGATGTCGTAGGTCATTTGGGATGCAAACTTCCACACACTGACTGCTGAAATGATACTGTACGTAACTAATGTATAAGGCCCACCTCAAGAACATCATGTCATATCAAGTTTTCTAAAATTTCAGTCCCTGTCATCAAACACTAAGCTATGAATAAATTCTTGTCATTTCCAATTATTTGAATTGTAAAAAGGGATTATTTATTATTGATCTGTACCTTAGTGATAGTCAGCCATTACTGTACATTTAGTATAGTAACATTGACAATTACTGCACTACTACACAAGCCACTGTACATCTCAGACATGCAGTTTTAACCCAACCAGACCAGAACACATAAATACTTATCAAATATCGTCAAGGTTGTCCAGTTTCTGATGTTTAAAACTCCACAAAGAGATTTTCTAGGTGATGGAGTCCTTTACAAGGTGTTTAGTTGTATCCGTAGATAAAAAAATTGTGTCAGTTTTACTTATCAAAACCTCTTCTCTTATGATGAGGAATTCGTATCAGTTAGTTGCTGCTCGGACGAGTAAATCAACATGTGAGTAACCATAAGAGCTTGCCAATTCACATGTGGCGATGCTTTTCAGAGTTATTTTACATTGCTTCTATGCAGTTGGCCATAGGGCAAGGGATTCTGTCTTGCAATAATTGTAAGTAAACATAGGGTCTTGTCCATAAAAGTATGTTTACACTAAAATACAGTTAAAAATGCACTTAAATTTTTTTCAATATTGGACTTCTTACTCCACTTCTTCAAATGAAACTTGACTAGTCAAACTATGAAGTTAAGGACCTCTTTTTATCTCTAATATGAGATTCTTAATATTTAAACAGCACAAAAAATTAGGTTCATCAACATCGTCTCAAACAAGTTGCTATAAGACTCAGAAGCAAGGCGAATCTTGTGCATAACACTAATAACCTTCTCACGCCCACAATTAAAAGGGTTGCATAATTTGAGCCAAATGGGAATGTCAAACACAATCACATAATTCAGTGTTTTATAGATGAATTTAAAAGTTTCGGTTTGCAAGGTATTTACAAGCAACAGATTCCTCTCAATAAGCAATGTCACAGGTGTTTACACACGACATCAGTCTGATGATCGTGTGACCTATACGAAGTACAGACCAAAGCTTTCATGTCGTATTCACTTCGACTCAAACATTACAGCTTGATTTTCTGTTTATGCTCAATTCTTTATTCCAACGATGCATCGAAGAAAAAGTACATTGTGGAAGTTTTATTAACAAACGAAACAGCACATTGTTCTCATTACTGTGTTGACAGGCATGTCAATTGTTCTTGAACACCCTCACATTATTTATTTAATAAGACGTTCAGAGATAGAGTAATTTGATTTTGGGCATGATTGTGTGTTTCTTCTTATAAGCCACCTCACTATAAAAGACCCAATTGAATATATCATTCATAGAACAAACATGGCAAATTACTACATACAGAATCAAGGCAAAAAGACAGGAGAACAAGAGCTGTGAGGAAACAGGTACAGCAAGGAAAATATAGAAAACGTTCCTTAGCTGTCATGGTAACCACTTTTTTTAACCACAATTTGTTTTATCCATCAAATTTGCATGGTCTTTAACAAACCAACCAGGACATGGGTGGGTGGAAAGGTGAGTGGGTGGGGAGGGAGGGAGTAATTTCTTAACCACCAAAATTATACATAACTATGTTTATATAGAATGTTTTTCCCCCAATCATTACCTTTTCGAGTGAATTAATAGAAATTTATGTGAGCATGGCCATACAGACAACCAGCAGCCACAATCGATCATTAATTTCATGAATATGCATGATGTGTACATCAATATGCATATTTCTGAACTATTTAGCTGTCAAGGTGTAAACAGTGAAACTATAGGAGAAAGAGAGAGAGAAAAAACAGGGATAAAGTTAACTTGTAAATGGTAAAAACACTCTTTGAAACTCCTTTCTGTATGAGTTCTAGGTTTGCTAGATAAAATCAAGACTAAAATGCTCTCTAAAGCAAATACTGTGCTACGTGCATAGATTACCGAGATAAGAGGTCAAAGGGTATATATATACCAGTAAGGAACCATCAGCAAGACTAAGATAATTTCAAGTAAAATAGTAACCACTTTGGGTTCTTTTGGGCATATATTTGTCGAAAATACTCAATACTTCCCTTCCATAGAGACCTGCTGCCAATCAGCTGGGGAGACACATATATGGATAGATAGTATCTATACACCACAAAACTGTAGGTGCTTTTATACAGTAGTCTAATTGGTAAATATGGTATCTGAATTCACAGGCCAGGTATGCGGGACGGTGAGCAAGAACATTTATGTCATCAACCTCATGTCAATACAGAGACTGAATATATCAGTCAACATCATGTAAACAATACATGGAGTGAATTTGTAAACAAGATGTCAATTTGCTGTAGATATGTCATTGTAAGACTGTTTTTCAGGTATTGTTGAGATGTTTACATCATACAGGTCTGTGTAATGGATTACATTCTTGGAGTCCAACCTATTTATGTAGTATAGTATTTTTAAATTTTTTTTTAGCTGGAGTGTTTCCTAAATTGCTAGTACAACTGCCGATTGGATTTAGAGTGCACATGGTGAGGGGAGACAGGTAAGAGAAGTGTGAAATAAATTGATACGTTACGGCTGAGTTAGACACTGACAGATGGAATGTATCGACTGATGTGGCTAACACATGAGTCAAAATGCCGACAACATAGCCTGCACGGCTGTCTTGGCCTATTGAAGTTCTAGTTTAAAAGGTAACAAAAATATAAATACCACCAGCTTGCTATCTAATACTCCTATGAGAATTTTTACACAAAATGGTTACATTAACAAAGCCAACATTGTCAGTGTGATCAAACACGAGCAGTTAAAATCCTCGATACGGAATGTCTCGATATCGGCCTTCCAAGCCGCCTTTAAATACTCTTTTATTACATGGCCGACTAGAGGAACTGGGAGACCCATCCTCGTACTGACATATTACCCTGCCAGTCGACCGTGGTACTGCGGTAATGGTTGTAATATCAGCAGCTGCCGGGGTTGTCCGAATAAATCCCTGCCAGGTGGAGCAGGTCAAAGGTCACAGGTGTGAGCGACATCACTTTGAAGGAGCAGTAAACATTACGGTGGCGACGAAGGAATTCTGCAAGGCTAATAATGAAGAGGCTAAGATCACTGTAAGCAGCAGTTGACCTGTGTCTGGCAGCAGATACACCTCTCGTTCATCGGCCGCGGTGGTATCAGGTCTAATTCTTCGTCGTCAGGAATCTCATCCAGCCTGTAGCCGTCTTTAATCAGTTGCTCTTTCACATCTTGATTTGGCTGTAAGAGATAAAGAGAAAAGTTCATCTTCTGAAAGTCGTAAAAAAAAAACAACCTCTCCTACGAACCGCAGGGAGAACGGACTAATAAATCTCGCTGGCTTTTTGTCTTCGTAGAGTCTCGCCGCTCGTAAAAACATTTATGAGTACATATGCTGTTGTTGTTGTTGTCATATTTTTATATGTAATTGCAGAGTGTGTCTGCATCTGTATTCTCTGTGTGTTAATTGATCGATGTATGTTCACAATAACAGAGTGTGATGAGCAGTAGTTTTGAACTCTCAGAGTTATTATTTGATTTGAGCAGCTTCTGAACAGCTAGCAGGGACCATGTTTTAAAGAACCTGCGGCCGGGGATAATGGTATGATTTAGCGACAGAATATTTTATATCTATACAGCTTCATGCTGATATTTCAGTTAAACCTCGTCTTGTATTGTGCAGGAGAGAGACTAATGTATGTTCAACAAATCCTTCTTCCTACACCCTGAATGGAACACCCCTGAATAGAAAACCTCTGAAGAGGACCCCTGAATAGAACAACCCCTGAATAGCATCCCCTCTGCATAGAGCACCCCTGAATAGAGCACCCCTGAATAGAGCACCCCTGAATAGAACAACCCCTGAATAGAACACCCCTGAATAGAACCACTCTGATTATAAGATCCTTGAATAGAACACCCCTTCATATCGTTCTGCCTTTAATAGAGCTATGTACTTTAACCTAAAGGTAAAACAGCTCTGAAATCTGATCACCAATCTGATCATCAACCAACATCCCAAAACTAACCAGGTTTGCATGTTTCTACGGGACAAGCTTACGTGTCTCCTCATAACCTCAGTACTCTAGCTCTACCGTGTGTAGTGTGAACTGGTAACCTTTGTACACTTTGCGCCCTCCATGACCAGACCACACCGGTCAATGACCTTCCTTTTTCTCATTCTACCACTCAAGTTGTCAAGAACAGTCTGTCCCAGAATTTAAATTCTGAACTGATAGACCTTACAGACATCCCTCTGGAATTTTATTTTGAACCAAATATTGTAATTGTCAGTCGGACAGGTGACCGAGTAAACAAAAGACATTTTTATTCAGATAATTCCGCTTTCATACGTGCATTACAAATTTTCCCCACTTTCTGTCCACCTATGGTGAAGGCGATTACTTCTCTTTGCTAACGACTAGTAAACACTCTCGTTTAGCATATTCTCGAGGGACACCCGGGACTCTTCTTGGACGTCAAGATAACTCTTAAGCGAAGTCGAGAGTGTAATTGACAAACAACCTCCGATAATACTGGAATACCTTCTATGCAAAGTCTGTTTGACGAAACGACGTCGGAGGGAAACTTCATCAATTATTCAGGTGTATCTGTGAACTACAGTGCGTTAATACCTGAAACATATGGTGTAATATTGAGTCTAAACCAATTTCACTTCAGTCCCCCTTTATTGAGCCATTAAAATTTAATCCCAGGTACTACGTCAATGCAAAATAACAGATCGCAAGTCTTGATACTAAACTACAAGGAAAACAAATATTCTCTCCTCTCTCCTGGATAAATAAGTAAACATTTATTATATATTTTATAATTTTATTATATAATTTATAACTATTTGCTACAATGAACAAACTTATTGCTTGGTAAACATGTGATACATTGCATTCTAAACCTCCTCCTTAGGGTTAAAATATAAGGTCATGAATATTTTAATATCTTTCCACCCACACAAGTGTCTTTGACTTTCCGTAGTGGCTTTGACTTTTCCGTAGTGGCAATGCTTATATGTCAGAGTAGAGAGGAATGCAAGCACCTCTGGCATATGGTGATCATGTTCCATGATGAACAATGAATACATTCTTGGTGTATTAATAAAAAATAAAAAAACAAGAACACATAATCAAGGAATTTCTTTTTCCTCAAAGGCCAAGAAATGTTAAATAAACTTTATGGAAAGAACCATCTACTATTCAATAGTATAAATTTACTAATTTTGCTCAGATAAAAAAAGAAAAAAAAAAGCTTACAGCATTTTAGAACAAGTCTGTGTGATGAATTAAAGTGAACTTTGTTCACTCACAATTTAGGGTGCCAAAAAGAATTGATGACTAAATATGCAGTACAGGGGAACCAAAAAAAAAATGAAAAAAAAAAGAATAGGTTCAAGATTAGATCAGGCAGTCCCAACCTTGACAAGAATGAATCATAATGAACCCATTCTCACCAAAAAAAAAAGAATAACATAAATAATAAATATAAATAAAAAAAAAAAAAATAATTGTATTTTAACTTACCTGTGATGAAGTCAGGGCAACAATATCAAACTCCTCCTCACTGTAAAACAAAAGAAAAAAAGACAGAAATAATTTTCATTATTCATAAATTCCATTATTCAAGAAACTAGAAAGGAAATGTTTCTTTTCTACAGTACCAGCCACAGTATACAAGCAGCAAATTATGCAGTGAAATATTGAAATGTAGGCAGGTAAATGAGGTACAACTGAGGGTGTATTAGTAAGATGATCATTTGAGGTGTTAATATGATGCAAGAGAAATGTATTGGAATAAAACTGATCCACAGTCGCATCATATGAAAGGTACTGAATTTTTTTTACTGCCTGCCACCCCCTGAAAAGAATGCAAATGCATGGAACAAAATTAGGATCTCCACCTACTTTGTGTGGAATTTTTTGTTGGTAGATTAATTAGGAAGAAAAACAAACCCAAAACTTGTATTCCTGAAATTAGTAGACAATGACAACAATCTAACAAGTGCACAATGGGTGGAAAGCGGGGGAGTACTAGCAATTGCAATTTCCGGAAATGCCACAGGTACATCGAATACGCTAAACAAAATGGGAAATGGCTGTCCCAAAAACCTACCAAATGCTTATCCAAATCCAAATACTTATCGGGCTGTGCACAACAATTTCTGTTAATTTCCTTCTTCCAAAACACCAAAAAAGACCTTGAAATGTCAAGTTCTGAACCAATTGAACCGAAAGAAAAATCAGAACTCAAGATGAATGTCTAAGCACTTCAGGTGGTAGAATGAGATGGGAGGGCATTGACCGGAGGGATCCAGAAATAGAGGTCCTACAGTGTTAAAGATATAGCCCTATGCAGAAAAATGGGCTAATCTGAAAAACTAGAAAAAACATTATTTTTCCAGTCTGCATAAAATACGGAAACCAGGGAAACATCCAACAGTCAATTACAAGTAGCATCCATATATGTATATCATAGGTACTCTTTATATCATAGGTTTGCCAAGCTCATAGCCAAACTTCCTAGGTGGAAGTGGGTGGGGGAGTGGGGAGGAGGTGTAGGGGAGAGATTGGTTTAATTGAAAGGATAAATTTAAAATTTTATTTCACCATTTCACTTGTATTCCTTAATAGTGCAAATCACTTGAAATCAGGCTACTACAATTAAAGGTAATTTAACATACATGTATTGTAATCTACATATTTAAGATACTACAAAACAGGGCACTGTTTCCTACAACATTTTGACTTTTTACCATATTACTATTCTACCTTTGCTAGTACAGTACTCGCACAGTTCAATAAGGTTTGGAGAACAACCTGAAATTTTCCATGGTACACGAACGAAACCTAATCACCATACAGTTGTCTCCGGACAATATACGATGGTTTAATTCACTTCAAGGGACTGAGAATTTTAAAATCTAATTTTGTCCCCACTAGCCCTGGTAGCTTCTTGGAATCAATAAATGCTTGATGTGCTCTCATCTGGGAGAGAATGAGATGCTACTAACAGAAGAGTATACATAAGGAGGAGCAGGTGTCCTCGTAGACAAAAAGTATATGATGACTGCTGCTACTAACAAAAGGCAAAATGTCTCCCCAGAGTTATTTATTACGGAGCAATTACAGAATCATCTGAAAGAGATGAGTAAATGCTTGCAACTAGAAGCTCGCAAATCTCACCGTCGCATCGAGCCGTACTCTAACACCCAACAGATACAACATACAACAATACTGTGTACTGTAATAGGCAAAACAGTGCGTGGTAATCCCTAACTCCAAATTGAAAACATTATTTTCTTGTGACTATGTGAATTTTCGATTTATGACCCTAAATTCGCATTGCATTCCCCACGGGTCATTCGCAACTTGTGAAATAAGTAATTACATTATGAAAATGCATCAGACTATGAATTTCTTGACTGTTTTAGTTTGCAGTGATGAAAGTTTATCTCCGCTGACAAATAATTCAGACAAAAGTTTACAACTGTATTATTATAATTTATGGAAGAAATTTTACCACAAGCTCTACAGAGCTTGCTTAAGACTCACTAAATGACAGAAAATTCTGTTTCATGTATATTATTTGTCATGCTACTATATA